>JACEWE010000052.1:145000-153608 GCA_014839755.1 Sylvia borin
GTGGGAAAGTGAACAAGTGAACAGAAGAAGGTGGGGGGGGGGGGGAAGGTGTTTGAATGCCTCATTTTTCCTTTCTCTTTTTTTTTTTTCCCTTTAATGTAAGTTAATAAAATCCATCTGTTTTTACCTTTAAGTTGTGCCTGTTTTGCCTTTTCTCCCAAAATCCTATCTCCCAGTTGATAAACAAATTTGGCGAACGTGAAACCACGACACTCCCCCAAAAATCCCCCAAAATCCTAAAAAAACCCCAAAAAACCCTTTAAAAAACCCCGAGAAACCAAAAAAAATCCCCCCCAAACCCTTTAAAAAACCCCGAAAAACCCCCAAAAACACCCCAAAATCCCCCAAAATTTCCAAAATACCCCCCAAAAAACCCTTTCAAAAACCAAATAAAAAACCGCCAAAAAAAATCCCAAAAAGCCTTTTAAAAAACCCCAAAAAAGTAAAAAAACACCCCAAAATCCGCAAAAAAACCAAAGAAGAAAACTCCCAAAAAACCCAAAAATCCCAAAAAACCCCTCAAAAATCCGCAAAAGTCTCCCAAAAAAGCCCAAAAATCCTCAAAAAAACCCCACAATCCTCAAAACAAAACAAAACAAAACAAAACAAAACAAACCCAAATCCCCCAAAAAGCCCCAAAAATCCGCAAAATTCTCCCCAAAATCTGCAAAATTCCCTGGAAAAATCCCAAAAAAAGCCAAAAAAATCCAAAAAAAAGCCCCAAAAATCCCAAAAAAATCCCCAAAAATTTTGATAAAATCCGCTCAAAAAACTCGCCGAAAAACCCCAAAAATCCGCCAAAACCCCCCCAAAAATCCAAAAAAATCCCCAAAAAATCCCCAGAAAATCCAAAAAAAACCCTCTAAAAATCACCCCAAAACCCACAAAGAAATCCCAAAAATCAAAAAAAACCCCCCAAAATCCCCCCAAATCCCCCAAAAAAATCCAAAATCCCAAAATATCTGTGAAAAACCCCCCAAATCCCCAAAAATCCCCAAAAAATCCCCAAAAAATCCCCCCAAATCCACAAAAAATCCCCCCAAAAATCCCCAAAAATCCCCAAAAATCCCCCGAAACCCCCCAAAAAACCACCAAAAAAATTCCCAAAATCCGCAAAAAATCCCCAAAAGATCCCCGAAAATCCGCAAAAAATCCCAAAATAATCCCCAAAAATCCCCCCCAAAATCCCCAAAAAACCGAAAAAAAAATTCCCCCAAAACCTGCAAAAAATCCCCAAAAGATCCCAAAAAATCCCCAAAAAACCACCAAAAACCACCAAAAAATCCCCCAAAATCCAAAAAATCCCAAAAATCCCCCAAAAAATCCCAAAAAATCCCCAAAAAATCCGCAAAAAACCACCAAAAAACCACCAAAAAATCCCCCAAAATCCCCAAAAATCCAAAAAATCCAAAAAATCCCAAAAACCAAAAAAATCCCCAAAATCCCAAAAATCCCCAAAAATCCCCAAAAAATCCTAAAAAAAGCCCCAAAAATCCCCCAAAAAATCCCAAAAAATCCCCCAAAAAATCCCCAAAAATCCCCCCAAAAAACCCAAAATCCCCCAAAACCCCGCAAATCGCTTTTCCCTCCCCGAATTCTCCTCCGAGATCGATCCCGACCCCCCAAAAAACCCCAAATTTGACCCAAAAACCCCCAAATTTGACCCAAATTCCAGCTGCGGCCCCGCGGGCGCTCGGCGGCGGCGGGCGGGGCTTGGAGAGGACACGCCCCTTGAGTGGGCGTGGCTCCGTTGATAACTGAGCGGGGTGTGGGCGGGGAGGAGGAGGCCACGCCCCTTCCCAGTACAAAGGCGCCGCTTGTTGGGAGCGGGAACTGGGCCAAACTGGGACAGGGGGGACATTGTTACTGGGAGGGACTGGGACAGGGAGGACATTGTTACTGGGAGGGACTGGGACAGGGGGACATTGTTACTGGGAGCACTGGGACAGGGGGGACATTGTTACTGGGAGCACTGGGACAGGGGACATTGTTACTGGGAGCACTGGGACAGGGGGGACATTGTTACTGGGAGCACTGGGACAGGGGGACATTGTTACTGGGAGCACTGGGACATTGTTACTGGGCCAAACTGGGACAGGGGGGACATTGTTACTGGGAGGGACTGGGACATTGTTACTGGGAGCACTGGGACAGGGGGGACATTGTTACTGGGAGCACTGGGACAGGGGGACATTGTTACTGGGAGCACTGGGACATTGTTACTGGGAGCACTGAGACATTGTTACTGGGAGCACTGGGACATTGTTACTGGGAGCACTGGGACAGGGGGACATTGTTACTGGGACAGGGGGACATTGTTACTGGGAGCACTGGGACAGGGGGACATTGTTACTGGGACACTGGGACATTGTTACTGGGAGCACTGGGACAGGGGACATTGTTACTGGGAGCACTGGGACATTGTTACTGGGAGCACTGGGACAGGGGGACATTGTTACTGGGAGCACTGGGACATTGTTACTGGGAGCACTGGGACAGGGGGACATTGTTACTGGGAGCACTGGGACAGGGGGACATTGTTACTGGGAGCACTGGGACATTGTTACTGGGAGGGACTGGGACTGGGGTGTTGCCGTGTATATAGAAAATTCTATGTAGCAGTAGTTATGCTAAGGCTTTAGCTTGCTCAGTACACTAGGCCCTGGGAAAATAGTCATGGGAAATGTGCTGGGTAGGGGAAAACAATAATCAAAGGAGTTAGCAGAGCATGTATGTAGAATATACTGAAATAGCAAAATTGGCTTGGAGATAGAGTTAACATATAACTAGAAGGGGTCTGATGGTGGTGGGGTTATGTCAAGTAAATTAGTCTGTAGTTTTAAGTAAGACAAGCATGTAGAATTTATAGCTCTAAGAAATTGTTGTTTGTAAAATGAATGTAGTTGCTTAGAAACCAAGAATTTGTGTTTAGCATGTAACATGATCTTTGTAAAAAGGTATATAAACCCATGTCTTGATGAGGGTCTTTGGGAATCCTGATTTGGGACGCTAGTCCCCGGGACCCTGGGCCCCGAATAAAGCACGAACATAAAACTGACTTTTTGCTGGTTTATGTTTTCACTTCGTTTCGGGCGACATCATTATGACCATTATGACTGGGGACCATTATGACCCTTCGGAAGCCATTGCAACCAAGCAGCCATTGTGACACTGCAGGGCCTTGTATGACCAAGAGGCCACTGTAGCACAGCAGGGCCTCATGGAATCAAGGGGACCATAGTGACACTGTGGGGCTCCATGGGACAAAGGGGCCATACTGACACCATGGAACCAAGGAGAGCTTTGTTACACTCCAGGGCATCATGGAACCAAGGCAGCCCTTGGGACACAGCTCGGCCTCATGTAACCATGGAGACCAGTATGTTACATGGGGTCCTGTGGAACCAAAGGACCATTGTGGCACTGCAGGGCCTCATGCAACCAAGGGGACAATAGTGACACTCTGGGGCTCCAAGGGACCAAGGGGGCATTCCTTTAGTGCAGAACCAGGGCCCCATGGAACTTAGGATTCATGGAACAATGTGGGACTCATGCAATCAATTGTCCGTTGTGATATTCCAAGGCTTCATGGAATGCTGGAGACCATTGTCACACTCAGTGGCCTCATGGAACCAAGGGGGCCACTGTGCCATTGTGCAGCTCCAGGGAACCAAGGAAACCATTTTGACACTGCAAGGCCTCATGGAAGCAAGGGACCATTGTGACACTGTGGGGCCCCATGGGAACAAGGGGCCAGTGTGACACAGCGGGGCCCTGTGGAACGAAGGTTCCAGTATGAAACTATCATTGTGACACTGTGGGACCCTGCGGATCCAAGGGAACAGGTGACAGGTCTGGTTGGCTTGGCCTGACTGACTCAACTGACCTTGGCATGGTGAGGGTGTCCTCTCATGTACCCCTGAAAAACTGGGGCTTCTGGGCTTTCCTTTCTGTGGGAAAGAACCATCCCTCCTGCCCAGGCACCCATGGCCAAAATGGGTACTTCTCCAGAATTCGGTGTATGCAGGGTTTCTCCCAGACTAAAGCTGCCAGGACACGCAGGCCTGTCTCACCTTGGCCTCTGGTGGTGTCCTCTGATCTGCCTGGAGACACTGGGGCTCTGTGCTTTCCTTCCTATGGGAATGATCTCGCCTTCTCGTGCCGGCACCCATGGCTGAAATTTGGATTCTGCCCTCAAAATTACATATATCTGAGATAGGGGATCCAAGATATTTATTCCATTGCTCCCAGATGAAAGGTGCCAGGACAGACAGGTCTGGTTTCCCTTGGCCTCTGGTGGCTGCCATTCATCAGCCCCTGAAGCACTGGGGCTCTGTGCTTTCCTTCCAGTGGTGACCACGGTGACACTTCAGGGCCTCCTGGACCCAAGGGACCATTGTTACACTGTGGGAATTCACGGAACCAAGGGGATCACTGTGGCACTGCTGGGCTGCATGGTCCCAAGGGGCCAGTGTGGAGCAGCAGGGCTTTGTGGAACCAGGAGGCCACTGTGGCATTCCAGGCCCTTGTGGAGCCAAAGGGCCATTGTGACCCTGCAGGACACCGTGGATCCATGGAGACCATTGTGACATTGCAAGGCCCCAGGGAATCATGGAGACCATGGTGACACTGCAGGGCCCCACAGAACCAAAGCGCCACGGTGACTCTGCTGGGCCTCATGGAAGCAAGGGGCCTTTGGGACACCTCAGAAGCAAGGAGAACATTGTGACACTGCAGGGCCTCATGGAGCCAAGGGAGCATGGAACAGATCTGGCTGGTTTGGCCTCCCAGGGACCACCTGACAGGTCCAGCTGATCATGGAATGCTGAGGGCTGCCTCTCATCAGCCCCTGCAGCACTGGGGCTCTGTGCTTTCCTTCCTATGGAAAAGAATCATCCTCATATTCCAGGTGCCCGTGCCAAAACTGCTACTCCCTCAGAAAAATTCCCTATATGGAAGGTTCTCCCAGACAAAAGGTTCATGGACAGAGAGCTCTGGCTGGCCTCAGCCTCTGGTGGTCAGCTCTCATCTCAAAGAGGCCCTGAGGAATGGATTTGAACAAGTTTGTCTTCTAGAACATCAGTGAATCTCTCATTCTCTGAAAAACTCAGATACTCTTCTGATTATAGGTGTCTTTTTTTCCTCATTGTGTATTATGCATGAAATATTATTTTCAGCTAAAAAATAGTAGTCCTATGACTCTTCTCGTGTGATCTGACACAAAACACCTCCTCTACATATGGCTCCAGGTCACCTGTAGAAGCAAAGACAATTAAGGATCCAGCAGGAATTCTTTGTCTCTGCTCCCATGTGTCCCATCTCCTCTGGAGCTGGAGGTGCAGCCCCAGCACTGGGGAGGGCTCAAGGGGTCACAAGCTCAGCTCCCACACAGAGAACCTGCAGACCCTGGGCTGCCCCTCTCAGCCTCAGTGCCCAGAGCCTTTCTGCAACCTTCCCCCTGGAGCTGCTGCTTCCCTCAGCCCCAGCCATGGACAGCAGCAGAACCTGGTGTGTCCCGAGCAGCAGTGCCAGCTCAGGGCCCTGTGGGGAGCAGGGGCTGGGGCAGCAGGACAAGCCAGCCCGGCCAGGGCACGCTCAGCTGGGGAAAGGGATGTCCAGGGAGAAGAGCAAGGGAGCGTTTCTGTGCCTGCAGGGAGGAATGCAGAGGAAGCTGCTGCTGCTGCAGGCACCAGCTCTGGCCAGGCCCCTCTCTCCCCTGCCCAGGGCTGCTGTGCTGGCCTGGGGAGAGGGGCTGGCACTGGGTGGGCAGAGGCAGCCTGTGCTGGGCATCTCCTGGAGCCAGGAGTCCTGCACTGTCCCTGAGCTCCATTTCCCCTGCCCTGGGGAGCTCCAGCCCTGGGGCTGATGTGGAGGCTGACTTCCCTCTCTGCCCCTCAGCAGCTGCTGAGGCCTTCAAGGGGGCCAGGGCTGTGGGGTGAGTGTCCCCAGTGCTGGAGCACCGCAGAGCAGGCACTGCCATGGGGCTCACCTAGGATGGGCTGCTGGGCTGGGCTGGGCTGGCTGGGCTGAACTGAGCTGACCTGGGCTAGGCTGGGCTGGGCTAGGCTGGGCTGGGCACTCCCTCCAGTTTATTGGTCTGTTTTTCTGTGGTTATCTCATTCCTCCTGCCGATTTCAGCACCGGGGTAGGGGCAGCATCAGCCCTGCCCAGGCTCCCTCCTCACCCAGCCCTTGCAGACCCCAGGGCAGGGCTCTCTGTGAACCCTGGCATGGGACGTGGTGTTGGAACTGGACACTGAGGTCTGGTGTGGACACTCTGGTGGGGAACATTTGCCCACCCAAAAACCCCTGTGCTGTGCTGTGTTTGATGAGGGGGATGTGGGGCCTGTGCAGGGCAGGGGGGCTGTGCTGCCTCAGGGACAAATGACAGGGATGAGCCACAACACAACGACCAGGAGGTGCAAATGAGCACAAGGCACGGAGGGAGAATTCAGATATCCGACCTGAGCCTGTGTTCATGTGTTTAGGACAGCCAAAGCTCAGCTGGAGCTGATGGAGGCTGCAGGCAACATCCAGAGCAAAGTTAATTCAGTTGCTGGGTTTGCAGGAAATGGCTGCAAAGGAAGCATGTCAATCTGCTGCTGAATGAGGGCAGGAGGGGCAAACCTGGGATCCTGGAATGGCCTGGGTTGGAATCCTAAAGATCATCCAGTTCCAATCTCCTGCCATGGGCAGGGACACCTTCCACTGCACCAGATTGCTCCATGCCACCTGGCCTTGAACACCTCCAGAGGTGGGGAGTCTGCTGCCTCTCAGGGTAACCTGTGCCAGGGCCTCACCACCCTGACTGGGAAGAATTTCTTCCCAATATCCCATCTAAACCTGCCCTCCTTCTCCTCATGGCCATTCCCCCTTGTCCTGTCACTTTGTCCAAAGTCCCTGTCCAGCTCTCTCCAAGCCCCTTTGGTGCTGGAATGGGCTCCAGTGTGTCCCTGGAGCCTTCTCACTCCCAGGCTGAGCAGCTCCAGCTCTCTCAGCCTGGCTCCAGAGCAGAGGTGTTCCAGCCCTGCAAATGTCCACTGTGACACTGCAGGGCTCCCTGTAACCAAAGGTCATTGTCACACTGTGGAACCAGGGAGACCCTTGTGACCCTGGGGTGCCCCACGGAAACAAGGGGCCATTGTGACACAGCAGAGCCCCAAGGAACCCAGGACATCACCGTGACACTGCGAAAACAAGGAGAGCATTGTGACACGTGGCATCTCACAGAACCAAATGGCCGTGGAGATACTGCAGATCCCCTTGGAAGCAAGGAGACCATTGTGACACTTTGGGGCCTCAAGGAACAAGGGAACCATTTGAACACTGCAGAACCAAGAGACCACTGTACCACTGAGGGGCCTCATGGAACCAAGTGTCCTCTGTGATACTGAGGAACCAAGGGGCCATTGTGACACTCTGGGGCCCCATAGAACCAGTGGTCCATTGTGACACTTCAGGGTCTTCTGGAAGCAAGGAGAGCAGTGTGGCACTGCAAGGGCTCATGGAATCAAGGAACCCTTGTGACACAGGGGAGGCCAATGGAACCAAGTGGTCCACTGAGGGGCCTCAAGGGACCAAGGGGCCATTATGACACTTCAGGGCCTCGTAAAAACAGGGGGATCCTTGTGGCACTCTGGTGCCTTGTATAACCAAGGGCCAGTTGGCACTGCAGAGCTTCATGGAACCAAGGGCCATTTTAAAACTGCAGAGGGAAACAGAGCATTGGGACACTGTGGGGCCTGATTGAACTGATGGGAATAGGGTGACACAGTGAGACCTTATGGAAACAAGGACCCATTGGGACACTTTGGGGTCTCATGTATCCAGGAGTCCAATTGTGACACTGCAGAGCCAAGGAGATCATTAGGACACTACAGGGTCTCATGGAACCAAAAGGCCAGTGTCATTTTAGGGCCCCATGGAAGCGTGAGTCCGCTGTGGCACTGTTCACAAAAATTAGTAAAAATAAAAGAAACTGCTTCTCACCAAGGAGCAGGAAGAAGCAGCATTCTTTATTCAGCCTGATGCACAACGGCAAATACCTCCTCCCAAAGGTGTGCATGCTGAATACAGGAAAGATCCTGATTACAGACTGCATATTTAACAGAGATTTACAGTGATTGTCATAGAATAACTATATATGACAATAATTTCCCTAAAATTGTTCTTATGTTCTCATCATTCCACAGATATTCTTCTCTCCTGGGGGCCTCTTGGTGTTCCCTTGTGGTTGGTGCTGACAGGGTCATACACTGACTGCGCAGGGAACTTTTAACAGTTGCCACAACTGGAGCTGGTCACTTTCCAATTCTCCTCCTTACACAATGGACATTGTGCAGTTTCATGGGCCACGTGGGTTTGAAGAAAAAAACATTGTGTTGCTCACCCGGTAAAGAAGGTTTTATCAACTGGTGATATCCCCCCTTTGAGGCTTGTGAAGCTCCTCTTCTCGTCCAAGCCTTCCCAAGCCTGACACTGGTGTCTGCTGGAATTCATCTCCCTCCCCATCCCACAGCAGCCCCTGCCGTTCCCTCTCCAGCCTTGGTCTCCAGCACAGCCATGGAGGCTCTCTGGCTCTGCACTTTTCCTGCAGCCCCCAAGGGCAG
>CM025986.1:1390000-1517500 GCA_014839755.1 Sylvia borin
CAGGCTGCTCCAAGCTCAATGTCCAGCCTGGCTTTGGACACTTGCAGGGATCCAGGGGCAGCCACAGCTGCTCTGGGCACCCTGTGCCAGGGCCTGCCCACCCTCACAGGCAGGAATTTTTTCCTGTCTAAACCCAGAGTCACATCACCCCAGTGCTGTCCTGTGCTGTGGGACCTGTTCCTGGGTTTAAGTCAGGATGAGAAGCTGATCACTGCAGTTCCAGTTTGTGGTTTCCCCACAAAGGAGAAAGAAATGGCACTCGGGTGCATACGGAGCACAGAATCCACGAGGGAGCAGGAGCATTGGCACATGCTCCAAAGAGTGACCTTTAGCTTTCCCCCTGGGTGACTGGTGGTGATATTCCTGATCTCTGGCTCGGGCAGAGCTCAGGCAGGGTGGTTGTGCTTGGGAATGTCCAGGGATGAACATCCTGGCACCTCTGGGATGTTCATTCCCTGGACTCAGGTGTCCCGAAGGTAGGTTCAAAAGGCAGAGGCTGGATCACTGCGTCCAGACACCACCTAATCCACATCCTACCCAAAATTCCCAGCAGCTGACTGCTCCCGCTGGCAACTGCTGACCCCTGAGCTGTGTTTGTCCCTTCAGATCAGACTCCCCTTGCAGGATGGGAGAAGGAGCAAATCCATAGAAGAGCGAGAGGAGGAGTATCAGCGGGTCAGGGAGCGGATATTTGCACGAGAGGTAAGTTTGGATCACTCACCTGCCAGGATCCTCCTGGAGCTTTGGGGCAGAAGGTGGCCTTGAATATGCCAAGAGGTCACATCTCGTCGTTGCTTTTTCTACCAATTTCCCAGAATTTTGGGGATTTGCCAGTGAATTCGAGCTCCCAACAAAGATGTCTGAGCTACTGGGGTGGAGGTGCCACATCTGCACCCTCCAGTCTGCTCCTTCTCTAAAATTTCAGGGAGGAATGGATGCAGTCCTGTTCCTTGCTGCACAAAAGATGAAAAGTTTCTGCAGTGGCATTTTTGGGGTGATCAGAAAACCATTTCCTGCCCCAAAGGGAGCAGCAGCTGCATCTCCCAGTTTCTTCCCTGTGCTGCAGCTTCCACCTTCTGACCCAGCAGTGCAAAGCTCTGCCTTTCCAGGAGGAATTTGGGCCTTCTTAGGAGGAATTTGAGCATTCCCAGGAGGAATTGGGCAGAGTGTTTATTGTCTGGCCCATGAAGTGTCCAACCTGGTTATTGCTTCCTGCAATCCCTGCTCTGTGCTTGGAGCAGTGCCCCACGCTCACATCTGGCTCAGAGGTGGCTCCAGGGGCACTGAGTCAGCTCCAAAAGCTGCATTTAGGACATAAAACCCCTTTGTATGCCTGGCCTTGATTGTCACATGAGCAAAGGTGCCATCAAAGCTGCCCTAATGGATGCAGGAGCTGAGGACTCAGATTTGAGAGATCTCAGGGTTGCAGGGATCAGGAAAGAGCCTGGATGGAGATCCACAGGGAGCTGGTGTGCAGGAGGCTCAACACCACACCTCAGCACACTCTGTATCCCAGCCCCACCCTTTGGAATCACCTGCCTTTGTTCTTTCAGAGTTACTAAGTCTCCCTTTTCTTTCCTCCCCGTCTCCATGTTCCTGCTCCCAGTCTGGCCAGAATGGATACCTCACAGAGAGCAGGTGAGTGCTGCCCTGCAGCCCCTAAAATGGTGCTTTTCCCTCATCAGACTCTCCACAGAATGCTTTGCTTGTAGCTCTCACAGACAGAGGCAGATTTGTAGGGATCTCTGTGTGATTTATTTTATGCCATGTCCTGCTGAATCCTCCCGTGCACAGTTGCTCGTGGAGTTACTGGAGGTGTTTTCTTTGCAACATCAATTTCTAGGCCTTTTTTGGCTGATTCATCAATTAAAAAGGAGGATGGGAAGGGTAGGGAAGAATTCCAGCAGTTTTCAAACCTCTTGTTCCCCAAAGGGATAGGAAATCCCTGCCCTTACGGGATAACAGTAGGATCAGGCAGGGTTGTCCCTAATCCCTGATTATCAAGGATGACTTAATGGTGACAGTGAAGTGTCTCAGGCTCCATCTCAGCCACAGGAGCTGCTGAGGGCACTGGGAGCCACGTTTGAGCAGCATTTTCTCCTTAAGCAGTTTTCCCCTGGATGAAAGGGCTGGAGTGAGGCTGATGAGTCACCTGGCACAGCCTCGGCTGCCGAGGTGTGGGGACAAAGAAAGGGATGAAAAAGGACAGAGCCTCATCCCTGCTGTGCTCTGCTCTTCCAGCCAAAGCTCTGGACATGGGGCAGCTCTGTGTGGGACAGGACAGGAGGATCTGAGCCAGGCAGGAGCAGCTTTGTCCCTCTCCTTGGCCCATCCCCTGCCTCCCCAGGCTGTCCTGGAAAATGCAGTGTCCTCAGCACAGTCACAGGGGCTGTGTCCTGGGGTCTGCCTGCGTCACTCAGGGCTCTTCAGGACAGCAAGGACAGTTCTCACATCGATGGGGTTGGAGTAAAACTCACCCAGAACGGAGCAAAAACCTCGCTGCTAATGCAGCTGCAGGTTTGGGAGCTGAGCTGCAGCCAGGGCTGTGCCAAGGCTGTGGTGCCCAGGCCCTGAGGAACCCTGTTGATCTGCTTTGGGGTTCCCCTGGATGAGAGAGGGGAGAGGGCCTCAGGACCATTTTGAGCTCTCTAGGGACATAACCATTGTTCTGCTTTCCAAGAGATGCATTTTTGGCTCTCACATGCTCCCAGCATCCCAGGACATCACCTCAGGAGTTCCTTCCAAGCCTCTTGTTTCTGAGCCAGACTCAGCAGCTCTTCCTCACCATCCCTCCCCAGGGAAAGCCCGGGTACCCATTCCCAGCTGGGCTGATGGAGCAGGCTCACTCCCTGGGGTGATGTGCTGATGTCCCATCAAGTCCTGCTGTGGCCTGGGCTAAGGGAGGGTGGTCAGTGAGGGCACAGTTCTGGGGATGGTCATAGCCCAGAACCCTGGAATGATTTGGGTTGCAAGAGACTTTTAAACTCATCCCTTTCCACCTCCCTGCCTTGAGCAGAGACACCTTCTCCTATCCCAGATTGCTCCAAGCCCCATCCAACCTGGCATTGGACACTTCCAGGGATGGGGCAGCCACAGCTTTGGGCAAACAGGCGCAGCTGAGCAGAAATCCTCAGGAGGGCTGAGGATTTGGTTTGGGAGGTGGTCTCAGCCTTGTCTCCAGGCCTTTAAAAGGCCTCTTCAGCACAGGATCTTTTCCTCCTCTTCAGCACAGGATCTTTTTTTAACCCTGTTGGGGTCTCTTCCCAGCTGGGGAAGGGGCCAGGAGCTGCCTGTCACCACAGTGTCTGTGTCAGCACAAAAAGCTGCTGTGCCTTAGGGAGGTTTTTGCTCTCCCAAAACGGATCTAAACCCAGCTGCTGACTGTCCCCACCACCCTTCACTGGCTGTACTGGTGCAGCACCAGCAGCTCTGCTGCTGTCCCTTCACTGGAGCCCAGTTTGACTCCTCTGGTCTCTACAGGGGCAACCGGGACGGGCTGAGCCGGGCCTCGGGCAGCCGCCAGAGCAGCACCGAGAGCGAGATCAAATCCCTGGAGCCACGGCCCTGGAGCAGCACGGACTCAGACGGCTCCATCCGCAGCCTGAGGCCACCTGTCACCAAAGCCAGCAGCTTCAGTGGCATCTCCATCCTGACCCGAGGGGACAGCATCGGGAGCAGCAAGGGCAGCACTGCCAGCAGGACGTCACGGGCAGGTACGGTGCTGCTGCCAGCCAGGAGCCAAAAGGACATTGGACTGGCAGGTTTTGGGCTGAGGAACCTTTTTTCTCTGCCGATGGATGCCTGGGGGATTTTGGGCTAAAGAGCTGGGGCTCCTTCCCTGTCAAAAGGCACCTGGTAAAAAGATTTTGGGCTAAAGAACTGGAGTTGTTTCTCCACCAAAGGGCACCTGGTAAAAAGATTTTGGGCTAAAGAACTGGAGCTCCTTCCCTGTCAAAGGGCACTGACAAACAGGTTTTGGGCTGAAGAACTGGAGCTTTTTCCCTACCAAAGGGCACCTGGTAAAAATATTTCGGGCTAAAGAACTGGAGTTCCTTTCCTGCCAAAGGGTGTCTGCCAGACAAATTCCGGGCTAAAGAACTGGAGCTTTTTCCCTGCCAAGGGGCACCTGGCAAATGGGTTTTGGGCTGAAGAACTGGAGCTTTTTCCCTGCCAAGGGGCACTGGTGGACAGGTTTTGGGTTGGGGAACTGAGGCTTGTGATGCTCTGGTTAAAACAGGACATGGGTGGCACCAGGATCTCAGTATCGTGGCATGGATGTGCCATCTGGTTGTGGTACCTGGTTGTGCCACCCTGGTTCATCACCCACTTCTTCAGAACTCACCATCACCTCTCCCATCCCCTCAGCAGAGTTACCTGGGGTAAAGGACTGAGTTTGCTCCCAGCCCCTGCAGCTCAAACTCCCAGTTAGTGTTGTTTTCTCTCCTCTGCTGTGCCCCAAGTTGTGTTGTTGTTCCCTTCTCCTCCCAAAATCTCCCAGCCCTCAGGATCCACAGGATGAACCTCCTGGCACTGTGTCTTGCTTTCCAAGGAGGAGGGCCAGGAAAAGTGTCACCCATTAGTCTCATCAGACGTGCAGTTACCTTGTCAAGGACTCTGTAATTGTGATCTGCCCACGATGTTCTCTCTCAGCGATTCACTGAACTCCTCCTGAACTTAAACTCCAGGCTTGAGCTCCAGAGCTGCTGGGAGCCAAGGGGAATTTGGCTGAAGCCAAAGGGACTTAGGATCCCGAGTGTTTCTGCTGCTTCAGCTCAGCCCTTCTCCATCCAGGTCCCAGAGCACGGCCCATGCATGGGGGATGTTCCTTTGGGGTGTCACAGGTGGCCTGTTCTGGCAGCAGCTTCCCAAGGGATGTGTGTGCTTGGGTGGGCATGTCCAGGACACCTCCCCTCAGTCAGGGAGGAGCAGAATCCTTTCTTTTCAACCAGCTGCTTGGTTGAAACACCTGAAAGGTGTTTGTGGAGGAGGCAGCCCGGGTTTTGCTCCCATTTAATCCCGGGGCAGCTGAGGAGCCGTGGGGTGGCTGTGTGCTATCAGTGAGCAGAACCTGGTGTTATCCCACTGTCCTCTGTTCCCACTGGTCAGCAGCAGGTCCCAAACCCTTGGGGACCATTATTTTTGTGGTCAGGAGGGGCAGATTGGTGCTTGTAGGCAATAACAAGAATCCTTTCAGCGCCCAGCCTGGCTTTGAAACCACACCTTCATCTCCCAGTTTAGAGGTGCCCACGGTGCCTCCCAGGATCCTGTTCCCATCCCCAGCCCTGTGCTCACTCTGGGAGCTGCAGCCACCTCCAGGACTGATTCATGGAGTGCTGGGAGCACTTGAAGATCTGTCCCAGCGTGTGCTGAGCAGAGTGAGAGAGAAGCTGCTTCTTGGCTCTTCCTGTAATTTTCCCTCCAGGTCCCCCCAGGGATCAGAACAGTTGCTTTTCAGGCTTTATGTAATGGCAAGTGATTAGAAACATCTTGGGAGAAAGGGGAAAAAAATGCGAAGGAATTGTCACTTGAGGGGGAAAAAACACCAAACCCACCTTCTTCCATATCCTCATGTTTATTCCATGGGGGTGGAAGTGCTTGGGACTCGGGGACTCTTTTCCCATCCAGTCCTTGAGCAGCTGGCAGTGGAATATTCCCTCCTTTGCAGCATGTGGCTGCTGACAGAGCTCCTCAGCAGAATCCCTGGAGATCTGCTGTGGAAATGTGGGAGATCAGAGGCAGAATTGGTTAAACAGCAGCTACTGGGCATTGAGCAATACTTGCACAACCCTTTTATTTCTGGAAGTAAGACTGGAATACTGAGACACTTCCCAGCTGGGTGCCAGCAGTGTGGGTCTTGCTCTTTCCCAGCTTTTTCTGGGAAGGGATTGCTTTCAGCCTGCCATTTCCCAGCCTTTTCCTGGGAGAAGAGGGGCTCAGTGAGGCTGTGGAATGGGATCCTGCCATTCCCCTGTGTTCCAGGCAGCTCATGACAGTGTTGGTGTCCAGGTGGGGCCGTGCCCAGACCTGAGCTGGGACTGGGAACAGCTCTTCCCACAGACTCTCACAGTCCTGAGCTGACACAGGGGTACCTGGCAGCTCCCTGGTTTTGGGATCCCTGGTGAAGAGCCCTCACCTGGCAGGTGCTGCTGTTGGCAGCCAGATTCCTGTTCCCTGTGTGTGGGGCAGAGGAGACCCAGGATCAGCTTTGAAGTTCGGAGCCAGGAGCTGCAGAGGGATTTGGGGACCACTGGGCTGCAACTGGAGCCAGGAGCTGCAGAGAGATCTGGGTACCACCAGGCAGAGGCCAGGAGCTGCAGAGGGATTTGGATACCACTGGGCAGAACAATGTGTGCACCTGGCCATGGAGAGGAGGGAGGTACAACCCACTGGAGTGTCAGCACCTTGCTTTGCTCTGAGCAGTGACCAAACTGTGCCTGTTTATCACCATGGAAGTTCCAGTGGTGACAGGATCCCACCGTGCCCTCCCCTTTTCTCCTGGATCCATGCCTCCATGCCTCTCTCTGTTGCAGGTTTGGTGCTAGGTGCCCCTGAGGCCTGCAGCCAGTCCCCATCCTCGCAGCCCAGCCGTGGCCTCCTGCCCTGCACAGCCCCACAGCCGCCCCCACAGCCGCCCCCACAGGCCCCTGGCCTCCCCCCAGCCCAGCAGCAGCCGGCCATGAGCAGCCCCATGATGTCCCAGGTGAGTCCCACAGGGCACACAGGTCGGGGGGAAGGCAGGGCCAGAGGAATCCCGGGGTGCTCTGGGCTCACGTCTGGGTTTGGGGGTCCCCACACTCATTGTGGCAGAGCAGAAGAAGGTTGGGCTTTGCTGTGTCTGGGTGACTCTGTGGGGTATCCTGCCTTGCCAGCTCTGCTGGGCCAGCAGCCCTCCTGGGAAAGGGTCCACTTGGATGAGTGGCAAACTGGAACCAGTTCCCAACAGGATCCTCCTGAATAGGTGTTGGGTTTGAGTGCCACAGGACTGGTCTTCGGAAGTCCTGGAGCAAGTCTGGGTGTGTTCTCCAGACCATCCCTCCCTGAGTTAAAGCCAAGGGAAGTTCCATGTCCCACAACCTGCTGGGCTGTTTCCAGGGCTGGAGCCCTCCAGGAGGCACCCATGGGTGACATTCCTGTGTACTTATTCTGCTCCTGAGGCTGTGACCAACCACAGCCCAGCCCTGTCCTGCTGCAGGAATGGGGTGGGAACCATCCCAGTACAGGGTTTAGGGGAGCAAATTCATGTGGTGTGGGGGAATCCATGGCACCTTCCTGTCCCACGTTGGTGCTGGATCTTAGCCTGCTCCGTAGGGATCCTTTAGCATCACCTTGGACTCACTCTACAGCAAAGAGCTACTGGAGTTACCCTGGAAGGGCTCAAGATGCAACAGGGCAGGGAGATTGCTGGATAATCATACCAAGGCTTCCTTTCCCTTGAAAAGTTGGACCAGGTGTTCTTCTGAGGTCCCTTCCAACCTGGGCTGTTCCGTGATTCTCAGTGTTTTCACTAGACTGGACTGACAGGAGGGAAGAACCTCCTGGAAAAGCTCCTGCAGGTAACAGGAGCAGCTCCTTGCTGACCCCAGCTGTAGGAGAGGGGGCAGCTGGTAGTTCTTGGGTCCTGGAGTGACTCCAGGGTTGGGATCTGTTTGTGGAGCCTCAGGGAATGAGCTGTCTCCCTGGAGCTGGAATAGCAGAGTCCCTGAGTGGGATCTCATGCAGGATCTCTGGATTGTGCTGGGATTTCAGTTTGTATCTTCTATTATCTCATCCAAGGATTAAGATCCTGGGAAAAACTGATTTCAGGTGTTTGACTGTTGGTGAAGGGTCTGGAAATGCACCATCCCTATGTCCATGTCCCTTCTATGTCACCAAAGGATCAAACCCCTCATCCAGCTCTGACCACCACTGGGTCAGTGCCCAAAGCACCGTGTGTGGCTTTTAGTGAGGGGTTGTCATAAAGCAGCTGCTGCAGGTGACAAAGTGTGGGTCCCTGTGGAAGGTGAGTGTACTGGAATGGCCAAGGAACACTGTAGGGAATGCTGCAAACAGGAGAGACACGAGGCTTGTGCTGGGAGACGTGGCTCTCCTGCTGCTGCTGGCCCTGGGGAGCTCGTGTCACTCTTCCTGCCAGGCAAGAGCTGCTTTGGGGCAGGTCACTCCTCCCCAGCTGCACAGAGCCTCCGGCTGGGCTGTGTCTGATGGGATGGATGATGCCCTGGAATGGTTTCTGTGCTTCCCAACCCCCTGCAATGCCCCTCTGTGTTTGCAGTTGGCTCACTTGACTAACCTTGTTGTTCCTTCTTTCTCTCCTTCCTTCCTTTCCTTCCTTTTTCCTTCCTTTTTCCTTCCTTTTTCCTTCCTTTTTCCTTCCTTTTTCCTTCCTTTTTCCTTCCTTTTTCCTTCCTTTTTCCTTCCTTTTTCCTTCCTTTTTCCTTCCTTTTTCCTTCCTTTTTCCTTCCTTTTTCCTTCCTTTTTCCTTCCTTTTTCCTTCCTTTCCTTCCTTTCCTTCCTTTCCTTCCTTTTCCTTCCTTTTCCCTTCCTTTTCCCTTCCTTTTCCCTTCCTTTTCCCTTCCTTTTCCCTTCCTTTTCCCTTCCTTTTCCCTTCCTTTTCCCTTCCTTTTCCCTTCCTTTTCCCTTCCTTTTCCCTTCCTTTTCCCTTCCTTTTCCCTTCCTTTTTCCCTCCTTTTTCCCTCCTTTTTCCCTCCTTTTTCCTTCCTTTTTCCCTCCTTTTTCCCTCCTTTTTCCCTCCTTTTTCCCTCCTTTTTCCCTCCTTTTTCCCTCCTTTTTCCCTCCTTTTTCCCTCCTTTTTCCTTCCTTTCCTTCCTTTCCTTCCTTTCCTTCCTTTTTCCTTCCTTTCCTTCCTTTCCTTCCTTTCCCTCCTATTTCCTTCCTTCCCTCCTTCCCTTCCCCTCCCAATCTCTCTCCATTCCCTTCTCTGCTGGTCGTAGCCGGTCCCGGCGCTGCAGCCTGTTCCGTACTCTCCAAGCTCCTGCCCCCAAGTCCTCTTGCCAGTCTCTCCACCCCAGCAGTACAACCTGGTATAAACCCCAGTTCCTCTTCTGCACTGTCTGTTGTGCTCTGTGCTGTGTTTGTGTTGTGTGAGCTTGTGCTGATCAGGTATGTCCCAGACACCGACCCCCTGGGCTTGGGATTCACGGAGCTCTGCGATGCCTGAGGCCACGAGACCACCACTGCTGGAGCTGGTGGTCTTGGAAAGAGTCTGGGAAGAGCAAATTCCCAGCCCAGAGCTCCCCAGCAATGCTTGTGCTCAGTGCTGGGGTCTGGGGGCCGTGGCTGCCCTGTGGGCTCAGCCAAGCCCCAGTGTTGTCTCCACGGGGATCTTTTGGGAACTGTGTCCCCCATGGGATGTGGCTGCTGGGCTGGAGTCACCCCTGCCTGCATGGGACCCCACGTGTCCCCAACATCCTGCTGAGCATTTGGTCCCCTCAGCTCGCATGTCCCCCTGTCCTGCTCTGGGTCTGTGGCTCATGTGTGGGGGCCTTTTTGGGGCAGCTTCTCCCAGAACAGGGAGAAGGGGTCTGCGTTTACCAGCAGAGCTGTGTCCTACCTGCTCTTGTCCCACGTGCCATCCTCCTCCATCCTTCCCCTTATCCCACTCCAGGCCGACGAGCTCAGCAGCCCCTTTGGGCAGATCAGCCTCAGCCGACAGGGCTCGACGGAAGCCCCGGATCCTTCCTCGGCGATGTTCCAGTCATCCCTCATCTCCCAGCACCCTCAGCAGACGGGATTCATCATGGCAACCCCTGGGCAGCCCATTCCCACCTCCAGCTACTCCGCCTCGGGGCACACGGCCCCCACTCAGCAGGTGCTGCAGCCCCAGGGCTACATTCAGCCTCCCCAGCAAGTAAGGACACAAGGGGACATCCTCAGAGCTGGCAGGCCAGGGGCTGCTGGGGAATGGGTCCCTCTTTTTCTGCTGCTAGTTGGTGATGGATACATCCACAGGGGTCCAGGCTCCGGGTCTCACTCTCCCCTGTTAGGCACAGGATGATCCCCGTGTCCCTCTGAGCCCACGAGGCTCTTTCCTGGGACCCCCCCAGGCCACTCCTGGCTCTCAGCAGTGGGGGAGGGACAGTGGCCGGACTCAGGGCTGACACCTCTAAGCTCTCTTTGGGGTCCTGCAGGGCTTTATGACCTCTAGGATTGTCCCCTGAGCTGTGAGGAGAGTTGTGCCTACTGTGCTCTTGCACTACTGTGCTGGGAAAGGCTTGGATGAGGAGGCTGGGAGGCGCGGGAAGGGGCTGCGGTTCCCCGAGGAGCCATCAGCTGGCCAGAGCCAAAGCCCTGGGTGGTTCCCTTCGGCAGAAGCCAGGCCAGGTGAGAGAGAAAACTGGTCCTGGGGGACCAGCTTTCTTGGTCCTGCTCCCTCCTGTGTCCTCACCACTGTGTTTTCTTGCTCCTGATAGATTCAGGTTTCTTACTACCCCCCCGGGCAGTACCCGAACTCCAGCCAGCAATACCGACCCCTCAGTCACCCAGTGGCCTACAGCTCCCAGCGCCCGCAGCAGCTCCCCCAGCAGTCCCAGCAGCCAGGTAAGGGGGTGTAAAGGGGGAAAAGGGGGCAGCTTTCCCTTTCCTGCTGCTTTCGTTGGCTCCAAACATCTCCCATGTGCTGTCTGGGGCCGGGTTGCTCTTCCCCGTCTCCCACTCTTTGCTGGACCTGCTTCTTGGCTGGGAAGTTGGGATGCCTCTATCTGTTGTGTCCTTCCCTCTCCTCTCCTCTGAGCTTGCTGGGGGAGGGGATGAGGTGGGTTTAAGCCTCACTGAGGGGCCGCCAGGAGAATTTAAAGCCAGGAGCTTCCCTTGGGTGTGTTTACATCTGCTCCAAGGGAAGCCCTTTCCCCACTCTTTAGCAGGAGGTGGGGGCAGAGGCAGGATTTATTTCCCTAAATCCTAAATCTGGGGCTGTTTTCTGTGTCCAGCTGGGAAGCTGCTCCATTGAAACCCTGTTCTGGCAGGTTTACAGCCAATGATGTCCAACCAGCAGCAAACATACCAAGGTGTGGTGGGGGTACAGCAGGCGCAGCCCCCCGGGCTCCTCAACAGCCAGAGGAACAACATGGGGGGCCAGATGCAGAGCGTGATGGGGGTGCAGCAGGCACAGCCCCCCGGGCTCCTCAGCAGCCAGAGGAGTGGGATGGGGAACCAGATGCAAGGTCTGATGGTCCAGTACACGCCGCTGCCTTCGTACCAGGTGGGCATCTGCTGCTCCCCAGGGTGGGGTGCTGGGAGGGGGCCCTGGCTGGGCAGGATGTGCCCTGTTCCTGTGCCTGAGGGATGGAGCCAAAGGCAGGGATTTGCTCACAGGGCATGTTTGGAATCTTAGGGAGGGCACATCCATGTGGGGATCTGTGGGGGACATCTCGAGGAAGAGGACTGAGAGGATCTCTGGGGAGGCTGCCTGTGCCTGGGTGGGGTTGCTCTGGGCTGTAAGAAAAAAACATGAATCTCTTCACCCTGCTGGCGTGTCCTTGGGCCAGTTCCCTCTGCTCTGTTACCTGTTACCTGCTGCTTTCCTCCCTGCCCAGGTTCCCATGGCCAGTGAGTCCCAGAACGTGGTCCAGCAGCCCTTCCAGCAGCCAGTGCTTGTGCCAGCCAGCCAGTCTGTGCAGGGGGGGCTCCAGGCTGGAGGGGTCCCCATCTACTACAGTGTCATCCCCACTGCCCAGCAGAATGGCACCAGGTAAAGCTCTGGCCTCCCCGGGGGAGAAATGGATGCTGTGCCCACGGTGGGGGTTTTGGGGGTGTCCTACCAGGCCACGAGTCAGCCTTGATGATCCTTGTGGGTCCTTTGCGACTCGGGAGATTCCATGATTCTGTTTGGTGGTTCCATGATGATCCTGCTGTGAGCGTGGAGCACATGCTCCTGGGGCTGGAGGTGGGTGGGTACCACAAGTGCTGCTCCTCCCTGAGCTGGTCCATTCCTGGCCACCAGCGTGTCAAGCTCCTGTGTGCCCAACCCTCTCCAGAGGCTCCTGTGTGTTCAGCCATCCCAGTAAAGAGGGAACTATGAATAACCTGTGCAGATGCCCTGGTTCTTGCTCCCCATCCCCATCCTCACCTGAGCCCTCCCTGCTCCACAGCCCATCCGTGGGGTTCCTGCAGCCTCCTGGCTCTGAGCAGTACCAGATGCCACAGTCCCCGGCGCCCTGCAGCCCTCCCCAGATGCAGCAGCAGTATTCAGGTACGAGGGGCCACGGGCAGGGCTGGCATCCACTCCACAGGTGGGATCAGCCTTTGGATCATGGGCTGCAGAGGTGCCACTTCACAGCCAAGTCTGGCAGCTTCTGTGCAAGGGGATTCCTTAGTCTGGGAATGCCACAGGGAATGATCAGGATGTGGCACTGGCTCTTGCCTGGCATCTGCCTGCCCTGGTGGGCAGTGGGGTGGAGGAAGCTGGGTGGGCTGTGGATTGGTGAGAGCGGGAAGAACTGCAGATGGGGAGGCTCTGGGTTCCTGCTGCCTGTCACAGCTGCTGGGAGTGAGCTGGGAACTGGTGAGCTGGTGCAGAAGCTGAACTGGGGTGATGGAGGTCTGGACCCGGTGAGCTGCAGGATCTGAGCCAGGATGCTGGAGTTCTGTACCTGGGTTTGTGCTTGGAGCCTTTGCCCGGAGCTTTGTGGAGATGCTCAGAGCTGCCATCCGTCAGCTTGGCCCCTGTGCTCCCATTTCTCCTGGATTAAACATCATCACTCCCAGGCATTACCTTTGCTCTTAGAGAGGAATCCCCAGAGGGTCCTGGTGGGGTTTTACCAGCCCGGGAAAGTCATGAGTGGCAGAGGAGAGAGTCTGGAGTGGGACTGTGGGGAAGGGTGTGCAGTGGCATGGACAGGGCTCTGTGTCCACAGCAGCAGAGCCTGGGCCATACATGCCTGTGTCTGTCCCCAGGGGTGTCCCCGTCAGGCCCTGGTGTGGTGGTGATGCAGCTGAATGTCCCCAACGGCCCCCAGGCACCCCAAAACCCCCCTGTGGTGCAGTGGAGCCACTGTAAGTACTACAGCCTGGAGCAGCGGGGGCAGAAGCCAGGAGACCTCTACAACCCCGACACCAGTGCTCAGGTACTGGGGGGACTGGGAGAGATGGGGAGGAGGCAGCTCAGCCTTTGGGGTGGGCTGGGTGATGGGTGGGGGGTCGAGGTGGGTGTGGGAGAGGTCACAAGCACTGGGGGTGTCTGACACTGTCCCTCCCCCAGGCCAGCACCCAGCTGAACAGCCCCATCACGTCCCCCACCCAGTCCCCGACGCCGTCGCCCGTCACCAACCTCAACAGTGTGTGCACGGGGCTGAGCCCCCTCCCCGTCCTCACACAGTTCCCCCGGCCCATGGGCCCAGCACAAGGTAAGGGGAAGGCTTCTGGGGACAGCAGAGGGCTGGGAATGCTGTGGGGTTTTTCCTGGCATCCCCACAAACTCGGGCTCCTTGTGCAGGTGATGGGAGGTACTCGCTGCTGGGCCAGCCTCTGCAGTACAACCTGTCCCTGTGTCCCCCGCCACTGCTCCACAACCAGCCCAGCTACACAGGACACCAGGTACAGCCGGGCCCTGCGTCCCTTCCCTGGCCCCTGTGTGGGCACCGTGAAGCCACAATGTCCCCTGAGGTGACACAATGCCTGCCCTTTTTCTCCTTCAAGGGGCAGAGTGGAATGAAGCACGGAAACCGGAGCAAGAGACAGGCCCTTAAATCAGCGTCCACTGACCTGGGGACGAGTGACGTAGGCAAGTGACCCTCTCGAGCCCCTTTGCCCCACAAAGGGCTGTTGGAGACTCCAGGTGCCATCCCTGCCCACACCAGCATCCCACAGAACCCCGTGCTGGTTTTGGAGAGTGGTTCCTGCCAGTGCCTCCTCCCCACACCCACAAACACCCCCCAGCCCAGGTGAGCCCAGGCTGGGGGTGCAGCACATCCAGCCCGCTGTGCCCTCAGGGACGTGGGTGAACAGGGAGTAAAACCTCTGAGAAGGACTCCTGGATGCTATTCCTGCCTCCCAGAGGGTGGAAATGTAGGAGCAGGTGGAGCTGGCAGAACTGGGATTTTATTGCTCTTGATCAGGAGAAAGTGAGTGTCCAGACTCTGAGATCTTATTCCCACCACTGCTTTCCCAAGTCACTCTTCCCACCCATGCTTCCCTTTCCCCTGGGGCCTGCAGCTTCAGAGCCTCATCTTTGAGATTTGGGATCTCCCAGGGTGGCTGTGAGGGCTGAGGGTTCCAGTGAATCATTTCTCTCCACCCATGTCCAGCGTTTCTCCACTGGGTCCTTGGCAAGGGAGGGACCCACAGCTTGGATGGAGCAGCCCTCACTGACCCTCTGGAGACCTCAGGCTTGTCCCTCATGTCACCTCAGTGCCACCACCAGCAGCAGCTGGTTGCAGGGGCCCTTTAAGAGCTGCCTACCCCCCTCCTGCCCCTGGCATGGTCCCTACGTGCCACGTTAATATTAGCAAAGAATCCCTCCAGCAGCTCTGCTAAGCCCAGAGCCAGGGCTGGAGCCAGGAGCTGCAGAGGGATTCGGGGACCACAGGGCAGGGGCAGAGGTCAGAGCCAGGAGCTGCAGAGGGATTTGGGGACCACAGGGCAGGGACAAAAGCTGGAGCCAGGAGCTGCAGAAGGATTTGGGGACCACTGGGCTGGAACTGGAGCCAGGAGCTGCAGAGGGATAGGGGAGAGCCAGGAGCTGCAGAGGGATTCGGGTACCACAGGGCAAGGGCTGGAGCTGGGAGCTGCAGAGGGGTTTGAGGACCACAGGGCAGGGACAAAGGTCAGAGCCAGGAGCTGCAGAGGGATTTGGGGACCACTGGGCTGGAACTGGAGCCAGGAGCTGCAGAAGGATTTGGGGACCACTGGGCTGGAACTGGAGGGATAGGGGAGAGCCAGGAGCTGCAGAGGGATTCGGGTACCACAGGGCAAGGGCTGGGAGCTGAAGAGGGGTTTGAGGACCACTGGGCAGAGACAAAGGTCAGAGCCAGGAGCTGCAGAAGGGTTTGGGGACCACTGGGCAGGGATAGGGGAGAGCCAGGAGCTGTAGAGGGATTTGGGGACCACTGGGCTGGAGCTGGAGCCAGGAGCTGCAGAAAGATTTGGGTAGCACCAGGCAGGACACACCCGGTGCCACCATCCTCCATGGGTGCAGCCATTCTCCCTCCCGGGGTCAGGGTGGGAGTATGGGGTTGGCTCCCAGTACTGGTACCTGAGGTTTGGGGTAGGAAAACAGGGCAGAGCCCCTGGGAAAGCCTGAAGTGCCCAGCTCTCCAAAGGAGGACTTGGTGGGACACTGGGAAATAACCCACCTGAAATTGCCTCCTGAAGCCAAACCATCACTGTGGACACAGGAAGGGATTGAGATGGGGCACTCCAGGGAGCATCTAGGGGTGCTTTGGAGGGGAAGTGTGTGGCTCAAAAGAATAAATTCCTGCTGTGGGGGCAGCTTGGCCCTGCACGGTGTTCCTGTGCCCCCGAGAGGTGGGTGTTCCAACCCAGAGCCAGGGTGGCTCCTGGGACACCGACACCTGGCCGGTGACACTCGGCTCCTTCCCTGCAGTGCTGGGCCGGGTGCTGGAGGTGACAGACCTGCCCGAGGGCATCACACGGACAGAGGCCGACAAACTCTTCACCCAGCTCGCCATGGCCGGTGCCAAAATCCAGTGGCTCAAAGAGACTCAGGGGCGCCGCGGCGACGGAGGCGGCGGCGGGGATAACAGCGGGACTCCGGAGAACGGCAGGCACAGTGACCTCGCTGCCTTATACACCATCGTGGCCGTGTTCCCCAGCCCGCTGGCTGCCCAAAACGCCTCCCTCCGCCTCAACAACTCCCTCAGCCGCTTCAAGCTGCGCGTGGCCAAAAAGAACTACGACCTGCGGGTGCTGGAGCGGGCGAGCTCCCAGTAGGGCTCCCGTGGGCACCGGGCACTCCCCTGGGCCTCTTCTCCTCCTGCCCTCCCTTCCTCTCGCCCTCCTTCCTTGATATATTTATATGAACATAATTAAGAGACAAGAAGTTGATTTTTTTTTTTTGTTTTTTTGGGTTGTTTTTTTTTAATTATTATTTTCGGAGTGACGCCCGTGCCCGCCCCCCTCTCCCCTGTGTCTATGGTTTTGTTTAAGCACTGTGTTGGACCGCACATACAGGTGTTGATTGGTATGTTCACTGCACATTTTATTTAATCGGATTATTATTTTGCGGGGGGGGGGGGGGGGAGGGGGGGGAATTTTTGGTTTTATTTTATTTGGGGGGAAGTTGTTTTTAAATAAAAAAAAAAAAAAAGGAAAATTGTTCAGCACTTGAATGGAACTTCTAGTTCTCTGCCAGTGCCAGGGCTGGGGGCTGTGTGCTGCCTCAGTGGGGTGAGGGGACAGCAGAAGGGACACTGCAGGGGGAAAATCCTGCCCAGTCCTGCCCACAAGCTTGGCATATCCAAGGGCTGCAAACCCATGGTGTGCCAAAATGGGGATCCCAGGCTGGGATCAGAGCATTTGGACTGGGGCTGGACTCCCCTGACACATGTTCAGATTCCCCCAGGTGCTGGCCCCATGCAGCTGCAGAATTCCAAGGTAGGAATGAGGGTGTGCAGTGGCCCCTGCTGTGTGCCCTGCCAGGAAACATCATATTCCTGCTGACAGGAGCAGCACCTGGAGCTGGCAGGTGCAGACAGGATTTGGGGTGGCACAACCAGAGCCTCTGGCTGTAGCAGGATGCTCCTTCCTGAGCAGGTGCAGCTGGACAGGTAAGAGCTGCCAGGAAGAGGAGATCCAACCCCAGGCTTGTGCCAACGCCCACCTCGCTGCCACCCACAGCCAGGCAGGGACCTAAGGGACACCTGGGTGCCCATTAACTCCAGAGCCACGTCCCTGGGCACAGGCAGCCCGGCAGCAGATCCCAGCTCCCGCCATCCTAGCAGAGCCTGGAGCAGCGGGATTTGTTTCCAGAGTTTGAGGCAGCCACTCCACCCCATGAGAGACCCCAGTGCTGCCCCTCTGCCCACTGAGCCCCCAGCAGCCTCCAATGCACGAGCGAAGGAGCAGCTGGAGCCTTTGTTGTGCCCAGCTCCAGGAACGCTCAGTGCGCCCAATTCCTGGAGCTCTCGCTGTGCCCGGTTCCTTCTTTGTCCCAGGCCATGCTGGGGGGGCCCCTGGCACGCCCAGCAACCCACCAACGCAAATAGCCGGTGGCTCCTCCACCCGCTCCCTCCCGGCGCACGCTGGGGCTCCAATTTCCCGGCGTCAGCCCCCGCCACCGCTCAGCTGTCGTCCCCCTCTGCCCTGTCACTCCGCTCGCCACGGGACCGGGCCGCCTGCCGCCCTCCCCGCGCACCCGGCACGGAGGGCTGGGGGCTCTGCGGCCAACGGGGCCCCGGCACCGGCTGCCCTTCGGGGGCTTCTTCAGCGCAGGACGAGAGCTCCAAGCACAGGGTAAGTGTCCCATGTGTGCTCCCCTTGCAGTGGCTGTGCCCACCCTGAGCCCCCCCGGGGAGCTGCAGGGCCTCGGGGTGCCCCATTCCTGCAGTGCCCCTCACCCCAGCGCTCCCCGTTCCCCATTGATGCTTTTCCTGGCTGGTTTCCACGGGGGCTCGAGGGGCTTTGGGGGTGGGTATCACCCAGAATAGCGAGGTCTGGGTGGGGAGGGCTTTGTGCGGGATGGTTTGGGGGATGCGGGAGCAGCTCCTGCCCCGCTGGCAGCCGAAAGCCGGATGATGTGTCGCCCGTGTGCTCATCTGAGGGTGGCACCGTCTGCAGTTTCTCGGGGAGATGGAGATGTCTAAGGTGGGCACGTGCAGATAGCCCAGGGGCTGGCTCGCACCACTTGGCACCGCGTCCCTGAGTCAGCGGATGTGCCACGCTCTGGGCTGGGCACCGACCTCCTCCAGCCTGGTCCTGGGGCTCTCGGAGACAGAACCAGCCCTGGCTGGGGCAGGGGCTGCGGGATGGGCGGTGGGAGTGACCCCGGGGCTCCCCTGGCAGCACCAGCCCTCGCCAGGCCAGGAGCTGCTGGACGGGCAGGGGAAGGAGAGGCACTGCCCACCCAGCAGAGTTCTGACCACTTCAGCCCTTGCTGGGCTCCTGCAGCTGGAACTGCCCCAGCCAAAGGCATCTCTGTCTCTTCCCCCTTGCAGCATGACGGAGAAGGAAGTGCCAGAGCCACCAGCTTCACCTGCTTCAGGTGGGAAACCTAAGAGCCGGGTAAGTGGGTGCCCACAGGGCAGTCTGGGTGGGTGGGTGGGGGACGCCCCCTCTCTATCCTCATCCTGCCGCAGCCCCAGGAGGCTTTGGGAGGCCTGGTGGGACCCTGGTGCAGCCGGGTGTTGGGTGGGCATTTCCCAGCTTGGCATTTCCCTGGAGTACCCACATCCATGAGGTGCTCAGGAACCACAGCTTCCTCTTTTGTGGAGACTTCACGGGACTGGGAGGAGGGTCCCCATCTTCGCAGCATTCCTGAAGTCTCCTCCCGCTTGTGGAGGGGCTCTCTGGGTCCGAGGCACTGGGGCAAGGAGCCGGGCACAGGGTCTCTGCTCTCCTGCCTCCCCCACACACCATCCGTCCTCTCTTGCCCAGCAGCTGCAGAAACTGAAGCAACTCTTCCAGCGGAAGCCCAAAGAGGAACCGGCGCCGGAGCCACAGCCCAACGGGGAGCTGGTCAGCCCCTCGGGGGGACCCATCTTCTACATCTATGAGGATGACGAAGAGGAGGAAGAGGAAGAGGAGCCCGAGCCCCCTCCCGAACCCGAGAAACTTGTTAATGACAAACCTCACAAGTTCAAAGATCATTACTTCAAAAAGCCCAAATTCTGTGACGTTTGTGCCCGCATGATCGTCCGTGAGTGCTGAGGGGGCTGGGGGCCGTGGGCAGGGCTGGGGGCCATGGGCAGGGCTGGGGGCCGTGGGCAGGGCTGGGGCTGGGGGCCATGGGCAGGGCTGGGGGCCATGGGCAGGGCTGGGGGCCATGGGCAGGGCTGGGGCTGGGGGCCGTGGGCAGGGCTGGGGGCCATGGGCAGGGCTGGGGCTGGGGGCCAGGGCTGCCAGGGCTCCGTCCCGCCCGTTTCACAGCTGCAGTGTCACATTCCCTCTCCTTTCCACTGCCAGTCAACAACAAATTTGGCCTGAGGTGCAAGAACTGCAAAACCAACATCCACCACCACTGCCAGTCCTACGTGGAGATGCAGCGTTGCTTCGGCAAGATCGTGAGTGCCACCTCCAGCCCTCCTCACCTCCGGGAGCGGCCACCTCAGCCCCCGCGGGCAGGACGCAGTTGCCACCACCTCTGTCATTTCCTGGCTCTGAGGAGGACCTCGGAATTCCCTTCTCGGGGTCCCCCCAGCTCTGAGAGGTGGCCCGTGGGTTCAGGAGGTGGCTGATGCTCTGACCCCGCTTCTCTCTCCTCCCAGCCGCCCGGGTTCCGCCGAGCGTACAGCTCTCCCCTCTACAGCGACCAGCAGTACGCCGGCACCAAGGACCAGCTCGGTAAGTCCCCGCACTGGGGCGCCCTGTCCCCTTGGTCCCCACCCCGGGGTGTCCCAACCCTTCGTGTCCCATCCTTGACCCCCCTTCCCACCATTCTCCTGCCCCAGCGGCAAACAGGAGCGACCCCGTGTTCGAGACGCTGCGGACGGGCGTCATCATGGCCAACAAGGAGCGCAAAAAGGGGCAGGACGACAAGAAGAACGTGAGTGTGGGGTCGGGCTCTCGCCAAATTCCCTCCTGTGCGGTGCCAGCACCCCACTAAACCCCTACTCTGCACCCTCTGAGAGGTGTCTCTGCCCTCCAGCCCCTGGCTGCGATGATGGACGAGGAGTCAGAGGCCACGAAGCCGGTGGGGAGCAAAGCTGAGGGTGGTGAGCGCGGGGCTGAGGGTTGGGGGGCTGAGCCCATGGGGCAGGGAGGGAGCCCCTGGCTGTGTCTGGGGGGGGTGGGAGGGGGTCACCCGGGTGGGTTTGCCCTGCAGAAATCGGGCCCCCAGTTCTATGGGGCTCTCACTGCATCTCCACGTTGGCTGAGGAGACCCTCGAGAGGCACCACCGGGAGAGGTGTGACCCCTCCTCCCGTCCCCAGGTGCCTCTGAAGGGGACAAGAAGGCTGAGAAGAGCCCAACAGACGACAAGGTACCCCTCACCCTCGCCCTGCACCCCAAAGCCTTGAGCAGAGCATGTGGGATCTCCCTGCTGGGATCCTCAGGGCCGTCTGCAGCCTGTGGGGGACTGCGAACTCCCAAATCTGTGTCCCCTCAGAGCAAGAAGCCGCAGCCAGGGGGGTTCCTGCAGTCTCACTATTTCGTGGCACTTTATCGCTTCAAAGCCCTGGAGAAGGACGACCTGGACTTCCCGTGAGTTCCCAGCCTTGTCCTGGGCTCTTTCCCCAAGGCTTTCGGGGTTTGGATTGAAGCGGTTCCGTGGATTTCCCAAGGCTGAGCTGCTCTGTGCAGGACCTGCGCCTCTCCCTGAGCCCCCGGGCTGCGTGTCCCGTGCCACACGGAGCTGATTCTGAAGGAAAAGAGATTTTCCTTGGGGTCTCCCATGGCTGGGGGTCCTGCCCCCCTCAGAGATCCCTTCCTTCCCTTGCAGACCGGGGGAGAAGATCACGGTGGTCGATGACTCCAACGAGGAGTGGTGGCGGGTAAGGGCAGAGCGCGGCAGGAGGGGACAGCTCGGCTGGGAAAGTTTGTGGCACTGCCAAGGGGAGCACCCAAACCTCCTACCAACACCCAGCCTGGCAGGGGTGGGATCTGGGACCCCCAGATTGGCTCCAATCCCCCTTTGCACTCCCCTACTGCCTCCTTCCAGGGGAAAATCGGTGAGAAAATCGGGTATTTCCCGCCCAACTTCATCATCCGGGTGCGGGCAGGCGAGCGGGTGCATAAAGTGACACGTTCCTTCGTGGGCAACCGGGAGATTGGGCAGATCACGCTCAAAAAGGATCAGGTGAGACGGGACCCCCCCAAATCACCACCCAGCCCCTCTCCAAGCCCCCCAACATCACCATCCCCCACTTCCCACCTCCCCCAGCCCCTTGGATGAGACCTGCTCTGCCCCGACCCCTCCACACTTGGGGTTCCCCCTGCTCTGGGGGGGTCCCGGGGGGTCTCAGCCGATCCGCTCTCGCCCGCAGATCGTGGTGCAGAAAGGGGAGGAGGTGAACGGTTATGTCAAAGTCTTCACCGGCCGCAAAGTGGGGCTCTTCCCTGTGGACTTCCTGGAGGAGATCTGAGGGGGGCTGCGGGGGGGGGGGGGGGGACCCCTGGGATGGGGCGGAGACACCCCTGGGATGGGGCGGAGAGACTCTGGCTGCGGGGTGGGGATGGGGACAGGGACACCCACGGGATGGGACAGGGACACCCACGGGATGGGACAGGGACCCTCGGGATGGGGACGGGGACACCCACGGGATGGGACAGGGACCCTCGGGATGGGGATGGGGGGCCCTGGCTGCAGGACCGGTATGGGGTCAAGGAAGGGCACCCCCACTCCTGCCGCCTGCACCAATGGGATCCCTGGGGTGTCCCTGGGGTGTCCCCCCCCAGGACCGGGGCAGGATGGGGGGACAGGAGGTGCTCCAAGGGCTCTTCCCCCGTGGGAGGTTTTGGTGCCTCCAGAGACACTGGATGCAAGCAGGGGGCACCCCCAGATCGCTGTGGACCCCCCCCCCCCGACCGAATGGGGGGACCCCGGGTGCCGCGGGGAGGGTCAGGGGGGGTCCTGCCCCGCTGCTCCCGCTGCTCCCGGGTTTTGGCAATACATGGCTGTGCCCACCCCCCGCTCTCCAGTGTGGATTTTATGGGGTGGGGCACTCTGGGGGTGCCGCTGGTCCCCGCTTTGGGGGGGGGGTGTCACTGTGGGGGGGCATCGATGACTCCTTGGGAGGTGCCAGCGTTGGGGTGCCAGTGCCCGCCGCTGGGGGGGACCACTGGGAGGGTGGCGGTGGGGGGGTTGTCACTGGTCACTGTGGGGGTGCTGGTGGCCCCATTGTTGGGGGAAGGTGTCACTGGTCACTGTGGGGGTGCCGGTGGCCCCCGATGGAGGTGTCACTGGTCACTGTGGGGGTGCTGGTGGCCCCCGATGGAGGTGTCACAGGTCACTGTGGGGGTGCTGGTGGCCCCATTGCAGGGGAAGGTGTCACTGGTCACTGTGGGGGTGCCGGTGGCCCCATTGTGGGGGGGGCGGGTCCCTGGTCACTGTGGGGGTGCCGGTGGCCCCCGATGGAGTTGTCACTGGTCACTGTGGGGGTGCTGGTGACCCCATTGTGGGGGGGGATTGTCACTGGTCACTGTGGGGTGCCGGTGGCCCCCAGAGGGTGTCAGCCGGGCGCGGGCGGTGGGAGGGGATGGGGCGGAGCCAGGACCCCCCCGCCCCGGCCCTCGGGGGGTGGGCGCTGGCGCGGGGCCCGGCGAGGCCCGAATAGGGGCGGCAGGCGACAGGTGACAGCGCTGGGGACAGGACGAGACCTTGGAGCGCGCCGGGGGCGGGCGCCGAGCCAGGAACAGGTGCCTGCGCCCCGTGACGTCACGCCCCCGTGACGTCAGCGGTAACCACGGCGACGGGCGGGCGGGGTGGGCGGGGCTTTGCGAGGTGGGTGTGGCCCGGCTTCCCCAGCTCGGCCGCGAGGGGGCGCTGCTGCCCCGCAGCGCGGCAGCGCTGTATGCAAAAATATGCAAATTAGGCGGGGAGGCAGCGGCGCCCCCTGGCGGACGGCTTTTGAGGTACCGGGCACGGAATTGGGGGGACGGGGGAACGGGGGGAGTGCGGAGGGGTCGCCGTGTTCTCCTCCACTCCGTATGGCCGAGCCGGGGCTGCTGAGGGGGTTGGGGGGGTACAGGGAACCCCCGGGGGGCGGGGGGGGGGAAGGGAAGCAGGTGTGTGACCCCCACACTGAGGGTCTCCCCCCATTCCCAGCAGCCCAAAGACTGGAGATGCTGCTCCGGAAATGATGGAAAATGGGGGGGGGGGGGGTGAGAAGTGGGGGTGAGGGGGGGGAGCTGACCTTCCTCCTCCTCCTCCTCCTCCCCTCCTGTCACACAGCTTTAAATGCCGAACCATTAAAATTTTCCACCTCATTTGCGGCTCCTCACACGGTTAATTTTCCCGGGATTGTCTATTTATTTATTTGCGGAGCCCTGCGGGAGGGGGGGGGGAAGGCGGAGAGGGGGAGCAGCTGATTTGCTGCATCTGGGCGGTGAGGAGGGAAAGGGGGGGAACCACCCAGGGAAAGGGGGGAGAGCTCCGGCTAATTTAACAGCTGAAGAGAACAACTTAATTAGAGTCAGCTGGAAAATTGGGTAAAACACCTTCTATCAGCCTCCCACCCCCCAGCCCCTTTCCCTGCCGGCTCCTGGTGGGATGCCAGGGTGGGATGCGTTTTGGGATGTGTTTTGGGAGGGAGAGAGAGCTGGCCCCAGCCAAGCAGCTGCCCTTCATTAGAGCCAGGAGCTAATTGGATTGATCAGCAGTTAATAGGGAATTAAAAGGTGCATCCCCCTCCTCACATCGCAGCTCCCGCTGCTTCCCGGATGGATGTGAGGGGTACGCAGAGGTGGATGGGCTGAGGAGAGGAGAGGGGTGGGATGGGATTTTCCACCCCCCATATTATGGCTGCTGAGCACTTTAGGGTTTGGTTTTTTCCCGTTTTCCCGTGGTTTTCCCGCTCCTGGTGCTCCCAGCCTGGCTGTGACCTCGCTGTCCCCTCCCGACTTGGGGACACTCGGCATCTCCCTGCTCCTCCTTAGGCGAAGGGGTTGCTCCCCACCCACCCCACCCTATGGAACACACAAGGATTCAGCTGGAGGAGCCCCCCCCTGACCTCCAGATTAATCACCTCCATTTCTCTCGGCATCCCATGAAAGGTCAGGAGTCTGCGAGGCCCAGGAATTAATTGAAATCCCACCGGTCTCGTGCCAGATCCATACATCATCCCAGGGTAGCGGCTCCGGGATGCGAGGGTGGGGGCAGCCCCCTGCACCCCCTTTCTGGGGCTCACGGAGAACAGGGAGCAGCAGATGCAGCGCTTGGAGCTTGTTCTCCATCTCCAGGCAGGGAAATAAATGGATTAAAGTAAACTAAAGCGTCTGCGCTCCCCACCTTCCCCCCTCCCGGCCATAAATCAGCATAAATGCAATTTCCATATTCATGGTATTTATCCAATAACTGTCCTGTCCCAGATTAACAGCGCCCCGGGGAGCACCGGGGCTCCTTATCTGTGCTCGGAGCTCCCGGGGAGGGGCAGCTCTGCCCAGGGGCTGGGGCGGGAGGGGAGGTTCTGCTCCTCATCCTCTTCCCGAGGGACTGGAGAGGGGTGGGATCCTCTCCTCATCCTCCTCCCGAGGGACTGGAGGGGGTTTTGTCCCTCATCCTCCTCCAGCGGGTCCTGGGAAAGGAGCTCAGAGCTGGGGGCCCAAGGCTCGGCAGCGCTCCTGTCCCGCTCTTTTTTCCTTTTCCCCCTCTATTTTCTATTCCTTCCTCCCCTCTCCTTCCTCTTCCTCTCCTCCAGGCGCCTCGGGATCCCCGCAGACCCCCGGTGTCACTCACCCCACTCCCAACGCGGGCAGGGAGAGGGTCCCATCGTGCTCCGGCCCCCGATGGTGACCCCCCCCAGCCGCCTCCGAGGGCGAGGGTCGGGGGCCAGGTGCCCCTCCCTGGGGTCCCCACTGGCTGTGCCGTGGCTGGGGACACACACGCCACGTCTCCCACTGTGACAGCTCCTTGTCAGCCCTAATGACCCGAGTCCGGCAGGGCCCCGGGGCTCGGAGCTCGTTAGGGGGGATTTAATGAGGGCAGGAGCAGCCACAGCCGCTGGCTGTTTGCCACTGGGCTCGCGGGGATCACGGGCTGTGCCCTCCACGGCACGGCAACGAGGCCCCCGAAAACTCCGACAGCTCTCCTCAGAGCCCCTCACAACACCCTGAACCCCCCATCGTCCTCACAACCCCCCCCCCAGAGCCCCTTCTCTCTGCCCCCGGCTGATTTAGGGAGATGGGGCAGTGCCCCCTGCTCCAGTGCCTGCGTGGGGAGGCAGAGGAGTTTGGGGGCTCTTGGGCTGTGGGTTGGGGGGTGAGGAGCACCACGAAAGGCAAATTTTGTTTTGGGGGGGGGCATCCGAGCCGAGGGGCTGGTTCTGGGGTCCCCCACCACGCACAGCCCCTCAGGACCCCCCCTCAGGGCTGGGGGGTGCCGGTGTTGGGGTCTGGCTGTACCCCAAATCCTCTGGGGGGGCTCAGCCGCGGGGAGGCTCCAGGTGCTCCAGCTGGGGGGTTTTTTTTTTTGGGGGGGGGGCAGTTCTGAGCCTGGGGGGTCCCGTCTGCAGCGCCTCTGCGCTGAGGCAGCCGCGTCCTTCTTGGCTCCACAACAACCTGCGCCAGCAGGAGCCTGCGGGCAGCAGGGATTAGTTAAATATTTGGCAAAGGAGGAGGCGAAAGCAGAATCTGAAAGAACCGGGGGGGCGGAAGGCGCTGTCACCCCACCCCGCTGCAGAGCGGGGCACACCCACCCCGGGCACCCAAGGGTGCTCGCCTCCTGTCGGGACCCCCGCGCAGGGCAGCACAGACCCCAGCCCTGCATTCCAGGAGCTCCCGAGGACCCCCAGTCCCTGCTGTGCTTCCAGCGGAGCAAAGGAGCCCTGGATCCCTGACACGCCGAGGTTTTTGGGTGGTGAGACCCCACCCCCCGGTCTCGCTGGCACTGGGCCGGTGACACCCCCTCGGGCACTCATCGAGGCGAGGACGAGCTTTGGGGCAGCTCTTGGCTCCTGGGGTGTGGGGAGGAGACCTGGGAGGGTCCTGGGGATGGACGGAGCATCGGGATCAATCCCTGCGCTCCTGCTGTCCCCCCAGTGACTCCTGGGGATCAGGGAAAAGACCTGCAGGGTCTTGGGGGGAAGGACAGAGCATCTGGATCAATCCCTGCCCTCCTGCTGCCCCCGCTCCTGGCTCGTGACCCCCCCAAATCCATCGGGATCCATCCTCCCAAATCCTTGACGGAGGATGAACCCCCCCCAAAGCCTGGCTGGGGCGCACGGCCGCCGCAGCCTCTGTCCCCACAGCCCCGGTGAGGTGAACTAAATCCATCCTAATTAGCGCTGATTTGCATGGGGAAATGAAAATTAATCTAGCTTGGCTTTATTGGAATTAGTGATTCCAGTTGGGCACATCAGGCAGCGGCAGACGTCTGGAGGGGCTGCCTCCCCCTCCTCTCTGCGTTGGGGTCCCTCGGTGGTGACACGAGGATGATGAAGAGCCTCCATGGGGTGGGCTCAGGGCACCCCACCCCCCCTCCCAGGACCCCCAGTTGTGCGATACAGCAAAAAGCCCCTTTTCCATCCCACAGGTGGTTCTGGGGGGCGGGAGAAGAGCCAAGAGCAGGGATGACACCCGTGTGGGCATTGCTGGGGTGGGGGACACTGCAGGGCCCCGGGGGGTCACATTTAGGGTGGGGGGCGTCACGTTGATCCCTGGATTTCCACACCTGTACATCCCTGTCCTATTCCTGAGCATCTCCACGGGCGTGTTTGGCACGTGTGTGCCCACCCAGCGCCCTGTGCGCGCCGTGCCGGAGCAGATTCCCGCTCCCATTCCCATTCCGGGGGTGGCGGCCGCAGCGGGGGGAGCCCCGGCCGTGCCCCTTTCGGAACCCTCTGGCCCCGGCCGCCTCCCAGCGCCCCGGGGGTGCCACCGGTGCTCATTGTGATGGGGCCCGTGATGAGGCGGCGTGCTCAATTCTCATCCCGCTCATCAAAAATTAACGAGGAGAAAACAGCCGGGCAGGAGCTCGGTCCGCCGGGGGGGTGGAGGTGACACGGTGTGACAGATTGAGGGGGGGACATGGGGTGGGGTTCTGTGCCTGGGTGTGCACGGATCCCCCTGGGTGTGGCCCTCCAGCCCCATACCGGCCACGCCCCTCTGGGATGGGGTCTCCACACCGCAGGAGGACCCCAGTCCTTGGGCAGGTTGTCCCCATGCCCCACCATCACCTCAGGGGGACATCTGGGTGTGTCCCCGTGCCACATCACCACCTCAGGGGGACATCTGGGTGTGTCCTCATGCCCCACCATCACCTCAGGGGGACATCTGGGTGTGTGCCTGTCCCCCATCCCCACCTCAGGGGGACATTTGGGTGTGTCCCCATGCCCCATCCCCACCTCAGGGGGACATCTGAGTGTGTCCCCGTGCCACATCACCACCTCAGGGGGACATCTGGGTGTGTGCCTGTCCCCCACCATCACCTCAGGGGGACATCTGGGTGTGTGCCCGTGCCACATCACCACCTCAGGGCAACATCTGGCTGTGCCCCCGTGCCCCACCTTCACATCAGGGGCACATCTGGGTGTGTCCTCATGCCCCGCCACCACCTCGGGGCGACATCTGGGCATGTCCCCGTGCCCCATCACCACCTCGGGGACGCCTCCGCCCGCCTGACCCCCCGAGCTGCCCCTCGGGATTTCATCTCGGCTGACAGGAGCGAGACCTGCAGCTCCTGCGGCTGCATTTGCAAGTCAACCAGGAGCTGAAGGAGCGCTGGCAGCGCTGGCAGCGGCCACCTGTCCTGTCTACCGGGGGACAGGGACAGGGACGGCCAGGGGAGGGGTACGAGGATGAGGCCAGCCCCGATGTGGGGGGATGGGGCTATTTTCACCCCCCTCAATGTTTTCCCAGCCTGAGGAGGAGGGGTTTGCTTGTCTGGGGGGCTGTTTCCCCCATCCGCGCAGGCTGTAAACACTCAATTAAGCGAGAGCCTCGGTCCTGCCTTCCCTGTCGCTGCGGGTAATTATGTCGGTTTTTCGGTGTCAGGCGCGGCGGGGAAGCACGATTCCAGCTAATTGGAGCAGCAATCCCAGCCCAGACCCTTCGGCAGCTGCTGGTGCTGCCGCTTGACAGCGGCCCGGGGCCCCCCCGGATCGGAGCCCGAAGGATGCGTGGAGCCACCGGGCCCCTGGATCCAACCCTGGGATCCGACCCTCTCCCTGCTTTCCACGTGCTCCCTGGATCCCACCTTCCCGCTGGGTCCCACCTGTACCCCCGGATCCAAGCCATCCCCTGGATCCCACCGGGCCCTGGATTCCACCCACCTCCTGGAGCACAGCTGGATCCCATCCTCCCCTGGGATCCACTTGTCCCTTGGATCCCACCCTCTCCCTCGAGCCCCCTCTCCCCCGTTCCGCGCTGCAGGGCCTGGCTGAGATCCCTGCTGGGCGCTGTCCTCTGCTCCGCTCCGTGCTGGGCTTGGATCCCCTTCCCCAGGAGGATTTTTCAGGGATAATTTTGGGTTCCCCCCCACCCCCGATACCTCTGGGGGCTGAGCGCACCTGGCAGCTGAGGTGTGCAGGACTGGAGAGCTTTTGGGGCTCCAGGGGAGGATCTGCAGGGAGAAGGGAGCTGCCCATCAGGGTGGGCCCTGCCACAACTCGGGGGCTGTGGGGGAACCCGGGATTTGGGGCTGGGGGAGGACCCGCTGCCGCCCATCCCAGGGGAGCCGCACCGGGAGCTCAGCGTCTGCCATTGATTTCTTATTATGGAGTTCAGGAAGAAAAATGAGGCGCTGGGGCTGCGGAGCCGCCACTGTGATTTGTTGCCTTCTTGGCGTGTCCTGGCGGGGATGGGAATTGATTTTGGAGGCTCTGGAATCAGTCAGCAGGGCTGGGGCGGGGGAAATGGGGGGGTTGGAGAGGGGACAGGGGCTGGGGACTCAGCACGGCCACCAAGATGTGCGAGACGGGACCTCCCGGAGCTGCTGGTGGCGGTCCCCACGCTGTGCTGGGGGTGACAGCTCCCATGGAGGAGGGAACTGGTCCCTTTGTTGTGGGGGTCCCTGCCCCGGTCCTGGGGGTCCTGGGGCTGCTCTGGGACCAGAATGGTTCATGGAGGGGCTGAGGCTGCAGGAAGTTTCCTCTCCGTGCGCCAGCTGCGGGAGCAGGAGGAGAATAAAAAGGACTGAAGGAGATGAGGCAGCAGGAGAATGAGAAGGAGCAGAAGGGAAAAAAGGAGGAGAAGGAGAAGGAGAAGAGAAGGAGAAGGAGAAGGAGAAGGAGAAGGAGAAGGAGAAGGAGAAGGAGAAGGAGAAGGAGAAGGAGAAGGGCACGGCGGAAGGCACGGGCCCAGCCACGTCCCACGCTGCCAAGTGCCCCCGCAGCCCCTTCCCGGGCCCTGGCCGGTGCCGGTGCCGGTGCCGGTGCCCCGGGGCCGAGCCCCGCCGCCGCCACCAGAGGGCACCACAGGCCTCCCGCAGGCACCGGGCGGCACCGGGCGGCACCGGGCGGCACCGGGCCGAGACCCCGCGGTGTGTCCCCACCGTGCGTGTGTCCCCACCGTGCGTGTGTCATCACCGTGTGTGTGTCCCCGCGGTGCGTGTGTCCCCGCAGTGTGTCCCCGCGGTGCGTGTGTGTATCTGAGGCAGGTGTGCGTGTCCCCGCCTGTGCACACATGTCTCAACGTGTGCACGTGTCCGACCTCTGTGCAGGTGTGTCTGGTGTGTTCACGCGTGTCCCAGGTGTGTGTGCGTGTTCCAGGTGTGTGCGTGTCCCATCCCTGTGTGTCCGTGTCTGTTGCGTGTTCATGTCCCAGCTGTTTGTGTTCAATGTGTGTGTGTGCCTGTGCATGTGTGTCCCAGCCGTGTGTGTCTATGTCCCAGATGTGTCCCAGTCTGTGTCCTTGCCATGTATATCCATGTCCCAGCTCTGTGTGTGTGTGTGTGTCCCAGCCATGTGTCCATGTCCCAGCCATGTGAGTCTGTGCCCCAGCCATGTCCTTGCTGCTGTATGTCCATGTCCCTGCCGTGTGTGTCCATGTCCCTGCTCTGTGTCCATGTCTCTGCCGTGTGTGTCCATGTCCCTGCTGTGTGTCCATGTCCCTGCTGTGTCTCCAGGTTTATGTCCCTGCCATGTGTGTCCCCATGTCCCAGCCATGTGTGTCCATGTCCCTGCCCTGTGTCCATGTCCCTGCTGTGTCTCCAGGTCTATGCCCCTGCCATGTGTGTCCCCATGTCCCAGCCATGTGAATCCGTGCCCCAGCCGTGTCCCAGCCATGTGCAGCCGTGTGCTGCTCTGCGGCCCCACCGGTGTCTTTGTCACGATGAAGGACGAGGCCATTCTGTTTATTAAATTGTAGCGCGGCGCGGCGCAGCCCTCGGAGCCGCTGACCCCGGTTATTTATAACGCGGGCGGGGAAATCGTAGCTCCGGGCTGGGGCTTTTCTGTGGAGAATTATGGAGGAGAGAATCGATAGTGCAGGCTGCGGCCGAGGTGGTGGGGAATTGGGGGGTCAGTTCCAGGAATCGCTTCGCTGCCACAGCTGAGCTGAACACCTCGTGGCTCCCAGGAGCAGCTCCAGCTCCCCGGGATCTCCCCAAAAACCCCCTCGGCAGCTGGGGAGAGGCTTTTGCAGCGACACTGGGGGATGTCACTGGGGTCTGGGGGTGTCACTGGGGTCTGGGGGCGTCAAGGGTCTGGGGGTGTCAAGGGTCTGGGGGAACAATGGTCTGTGCATGTCAGGGGTATCAAGGGCTGGGGGAGTGTCAGGGTCTGGAGGTGTTGGGGTTTGGGGGTATCAAGGTTTGGAGGAGGCAAAGTCTGGGGGTTTCAGGGTCTGGGGGTTTCAGGGTCTGGGGGTGTTGGGGTTTGGGGGTATCAAAGTGTGGGGGAGGAAAAGTCTGAGGGTTTCAGGGTTTGGGGGGTCCGGATCTGGGGGTTGTTGGGGTTTGGGGGTATCAAGGTCTGGAGGAGGCAAAGTCTGGGGGTTTCAGGGTCTGGGGGTTTCAGGGTCTGGGGGTTGTTGGGGTTTGGGGGTATCAAGGTTTGGAGGAGGCAAAGTCTGAGGGTTTCAGGGTCTGGGGGTTGTTGGTGTTTGGGGGTATCAAGGTCCGAGGGAGGCAAAGTCTGGGGGTTTCAGGGTCTGGGGGGGTCCGGATCTGGGGGTGTTGGTGTTTGGGGGTATCAAGGTCCGAGGGAGGCAAAGTCTGGGGGTTTCAGGGTCTGGGGGGTCCGGATCTGGGGGTGATCCTCGCACCCCGCCGCGGCCGCGGGTCGGAGCTGGGCTCTGGCGGTGCTCCTCCTGCCGCCTCCCGTGATTAATGTGGGGAATTAGGTCGATAATGGCTCTTAAATGACGGTGCCAGTTGCAGGCGCCGCGCCCCGATGGGTGATGGATGGTGCCGGGCCCTGGGTGGGCGCAATCAGGGTGGGAGCGAGGAGGGGGCTGTGATGTCATGGGGATCGGTGACGTCACGGGGCAGGTGTGACATCACAGCGCCGCCGACTCCAGGCACGCGGCTCTGGCAGGGCCGCGGCTGCTCCCCCTCTATCGGGCTGTGCAAATCATCACGACATGTCGCGATAGCGCTGCTGTGTGACGCCCATTCGTGTCCCCTCGGGGCTTCCAGCATGGGATGCCCGGGATCCAGCCCCTGCTCCAGGGCTGATCCCCGAGAGCAGCTCTGTGGGGTTATGGAATCCATCCCCTTAATTCTCCATTTAATTACCGGCTGTTTGTTTATTGTTTGTTTGCTTTCCTCGGGATGAATTTTTTATGCCGGTTTCCATCGCGCCAAGCCAAAATCCCGTGGGATCGATGGCTCGGGAGGGAGTGGAGCCAGATCAAGGGAAAGGGCCCGTGAGAAGCGAGTGTCACCCTGTGTCACATGGGGACTCCTCCAGAGGTTGGGGGTACAACCACTGGGTACCTCTGGGGGGGCTGAGGATTGTCCCCAGGGGATTTAGGGATTGGGAGAGGTCTGGGGTAGTTTGTGACCTTGTCCCATGGGATGTGTGGAGCTGGGATAGGGACAGGAGGGACTTGGACTCGTTCCGTGTGGATCAGGAGGGATGTGGAAGGGCAGGAACTTGACCCGAGGATTGGGTGGGATCTTGACTGTGTGGATTGGGAGGAATCTGGGGGAGTTGGAACTTCACCCGAGGGTTGTGTGGATCAGGAAGGGTCTGGGAGAGCTCTGTGAACTTCATCCACGGATTGTGCCTGGGAGGGATTTAGGGAGAGGCTGCGGATTTCGTGTGATCCATGAAATGTGTGGGTTGGGGTCCGGGTCTGGTGGGGCTGTGGATTCGATCTGTGAAATGTGCGGATCAGGAGGGGTCTGGTGGAGCTTTGGATTTGATCCATGAAATGTGCGGATTGGGAGGGGTCTGGCGGGGGCTGTGAGCTTTTCCCATTGGATGTGTGGATGTGGAGGGAGCCGGGGAGGGGGGGGCTCTGTGGGGCGGTGGGAAGGCTCAGCAGCGAGGCCGGGAGCCGAAGGAAGCGTGTGCTCAGGTGCAGGCACGTTCACTCCGAGCCGCAGCATCTCCCATTAATGAAGCACTTCATCACAGCGCCGTGCCAGGGGGGGCACCCAATTCCAGGTGATAAATTCCCGGCGACGGCCCTCGCTCGCTCGCAGCAGCCGTGATTCTCCTTCATCTTGAATAATATTTTTGGAGCGGTTGTAAAATAACCCAACGCAGCAGCTGCCAGCGGAGCCGCGGGCTCCAAACCCCTCCACCCCCAGCCCCTCCCCGGACCCCCCCCGGTCCTGCACTGGCGTTCGTGCGATGTCACCTCCGTGTGTGTGTCTCACGTGTGCGACCATATGGACGCCGAGCAGGTGTGTCTGTGGCCGTGCACGTGTGCGTGTGCAGGTCCGTGCACGTGTGCGTGTGCAGCTGCACCGCAGGGCCCCGGGGTGCCCCCCACCCCACACCCTCGGGGTGCCCCCCCAGGCTCCTGGTTGCTCCCTTGGATCCCTGATTTTTTTTTTTTTTTGTGGGGCTCCCTTGTCTCACCCAGATCTCTTGAGTCCTCCCGTGAGTCTCTGAATTTTGGGGTGAGGAGCCCCCCACACCCTTAGGTGCTTCACTGGATCCCTGAATTTTGTAGTGAAGGTCTGCCCAGAACCCTAGATCGTCTCCTGAATTTTGGGCTGAGGGTCCCACTCACACCCCTGTGTGCCCCACCCCAGACAGCTGGGTTCCCCTGGACCCCGGAATTTTGGGGTAAGGCTCATCCCCAGACCCCTGGGCCTGTCTTAGGACAAGGGTGTGCCCCCATCCTGGACACGTGAGTTCCTCCCAGACCACTGAATTTCGGGGTGAGGGTTCCCTCCCGGACCCCTGGGTCCCCTGGCTGGGTTCCCTTGCAGTGGATGGGTAGACCAGAGCTCCCTGACGTGGGTGGTGGAGCTGCCCAGATGTGCACATCTGTGTAGCACACACATGTTCCCAACATGTTTCCACATCCCAGCCTTGGCCTCTGTGATTCTTTTCTTTCTGGGAAGGATTTGTGTGTTCTTCCCCCAAAATGCTGACCCCCAACTCCACGTGTGCCAGGCTGGAGCAGCTCTGGTGGCACCTCTGTGCTGGTGGTGATGGAGTCACCCTCAGAGCCCCCTCAGCTCCCCCTCACGGCTGCTCCCGAGGGCTCCTGACACCCCAACGGAACAGGGAAGCACCGCATGGAATTAAACTCTTAATTACAGTCGTTAATGAGCGTGGAGGCAGCTGGGCTCCGTGGGCAGGGAATCCCACAGCGTGCCAGGGGAGCTCCTGCAGGGAACGGAGGCCTGGGGCTGCAGGGTGTCCCAAAACAGAGCTGGGAGTGACAGGACCGGGGTTCCCCAGACCCTCCGGACCCGGTGCTGGGTCATCACCCCACCACTCACACGTGTTCCTATGCACACACGCCATGGATCCCTCATGCCCCCACCTCTCTGTGCCCACCCCTGGCCGCCCCGGGCAGAGGAAGGTGATGAAGGACGCGTGGGCCGTGCCCAGGGCAGGATGCTCCATCTCGGGGAGTGACATTTAATCAATCAGATCTCAAATCTCTAATTGTATCACCCCGGGGCCTTGGATGTGCCTCAACCTTCTCCTTTATCCATGAACTCCCGAGAAATCCCTCCCTTTTGTCCCTTAGGCTTGGCTGGGAGTGGAAAGGGTGGGTGGGCACCGTGGTGGAGGGGACCCCACGCATGGGGAACATTCCGGGGCGACTCCAAGGACCCCCAAATTGGGGGCTCACGGGCATGACTGTGCTGGCATGACCACAGCATGACCAGCGCCGCCCTCACCGAGGCTGTGGGTGCCCATCCCCGCCGGGTCCATCCCTCCCGCCGTCCTTTGTTGGGTACTAATAGCCGGTTTCCATATGCACGGCAGCATCTGTTCCTGCCAGGGAGATTTGCATCGCTAAATGTAAATTGGGTGTTCTATCATTTATCATAAACGGGAGGGCGGGGGGGGGGGGGGGTGCGGGGAGGGGGGCGGCGAACCCGGGCCAAGTTGTCATGGGGAATCACACGGCTCATCCTTCGCCCCGGCACCAAAGTGCCGAGCCACTTGTGATGGGGCTGCGCGTGGAGGGACGGGGCTGGTCCCGCGTGGGGAAGGACCCCGAGGCCGTGCGGGGACATCGGGGGCCTCACCCAGCGCTCCCCAGTCCCCCAGACATCAGGGTCACCCCTGAGGTGAGGGGGTGAGGCTGGAAGGAGCAGAGGACACCAGGGCTAAGGATCTGGTCTCCAGCCTCCCTCTCCTTCCCCCCTGGCCATGTCCCCGGGCCGGGATGTCCCGACCCGCCCCGTCCCTCCCAGCCCGGCCGCAGACACCTCCCTCGCCTCCTGCCCACCCCTCCATCCTCGCTCGGACCTCGGAACCCGCCGCCAGCGCCGGACCGATCCCACCCTGGCCATGAAGGGTTCCCTGCGTGGAGGAATGTTCTCCCGGCATGTCAAACGGCACCCCGGAGTGAGTCACCCAGCCCCCCTCTTCCTCCAGGGACCCCCCCCAACCCTCCCCTGCCCTCTCCCCCTCCTCACAGCGCAGCCCCCACCCCTCAGGCTTGTCCTTGCCCATCTCTCACCACTTGCCTGGAGCCCCTTGGCTTCCTCACATCCTTCTCCCTCCATCCCATCATCCCACTCCCCATTCCTCCTGTTCTGTGTCCTTCATCATCCTCCTCTTCCTCCCCCTCCCCAAAACCCTCCTCAGCCCCCCCAGCCCTTCGTTTTTCTGGCTTCTCCTTCCCGCTGTCCTCCCGCTCTCACAGCACCCTCAGGGTGAGCCCGGAGTCCCAAGGCTCCATCCCTCCTTCACCGAGGAAAGGTGAGACCACCCTGTGCTTCCCAGCCCATCCCCATCATCCATCGAGGGGCTCCTTCACCGAGCCTGGCTGGGGCACCTCAACTCTTACCCACACCCCAACAGGCAGCTGGTGGGTGAGGGGACCCTCCCCGTGTCCTCCTGTCTGGGGACATCTTTGTCAGGGCGGATGGAAATGAAGCCGCCTCCCCGGTGACCTCAGCAGCCCCAGAACTGTCCCTGTCACCCCTCAAAATGTCGAGCTGAGGGATTTGGGTAAAAAAAAATGCCTCCACCCCGGGGCTGGGCACTGCCAGGGGATGCACAGGGAGTTGGAGTCCCCAGGGTGCTTCCCACGTCCTTGGATGGGCAGCACAGGCCGAGGCTCCTGCGCGATCCTCACTGCACAATTGGGAGGTTTGGGGTGTTTCTGTTCGTGCCGCCGTTTCCCCAGCTGAGGAAAGAGAAACACAGAAGCCCCCAAACTGGAGGTGTAAAGGCGTGGGGGGTCCTGGGTGCTTGAACACAGCAGGGTTGTTGCCGGCAGAGGTTGTTGGAACAATTTTTGTGGTGTCACCGTCTCCATCCAGCCAGGCTCAGCCCATGCGCTCAGCCGCGGCGCTGCCGGGCAGGTGTAGCCGCGCTTTCACCCGGCGATGGATCCTCGTCCGCAGCGTGCCCGGCTGCCTGGCAGTGATGGATGTCCCAGGCACAGCAGCGCTGGCACGACCAGAACCCGCCGGCACGGTTCGGTGGGCACCGAGCGGGCAGAGCCTGGCACGGAGCCCCCCATCGCCCACGCACCCCGTGCCTGCGGGGAAATCGGGCTCCACCTCTGGCACCTGCGGCTTGGCAGCCTTCTCCTGCCCCTAATTCTTCCCGGCCATTAATTACCCAGACGGTGTCGGCAGCAGATGGTGAGACGGCCTCGCTGCCCCGAAATCCTCTCCAGCAGCCACAGCAATTCCCGGCGCTGCGGCGGGTTCTTGATTCGCCAGCGTTTGGGCAGCGGCTGCTGCCAGCTCCTGCTGCCTCTCGGTGCCAAGGACCATCATCCGCTGATGGCCCCGACCTCCCGGATGGGCGCTGGCATCTGCCGGCCGCTCCATCGTTCCACTTGGGACTGCGCTGCCGAGCAGGAGCTGGGCTGTACTGGGAGCACTGGGAGAGGACGAGGGGGGGAGGATCCGGTGGGGAGCAAAGGCTGGGCAGGGGGCCACATCTGCGTTTCCCCCCTTTCCCCGCGCGTGGATGTGCTCGGCAGCGAACAGATGGGTTGGACTGACCCTTTCCGTGGTATTTTCCACTCGTTGGCCGCCCCTGCCCAGTGTCATCTCAGCGGGGAAACTGAGTCACGGAGCCCCCCCCACTTAGTTCGGGGGCGCTTTCTCTGAGCTGCGGCTGCCGAGCGGAGCTGCGAGTGGAGCCAGGTGCTGGCGATGCAGCTCGGCGCGGATCCCGTTAATGGGCAGGACTCGGCGCCCTCCCAGGGGCACGGGCTGCCGCCGCTCTCATTACGCTCCCCGCGTCCTCCCCGGCGCGGGGGCCGCGGTAATTTGGGGGAGGTCAAAGCCGCCTCGGCTCGGCTCCGATTGAGGCCGCGTCGCTCCGGGCACTGGGGGATTGGCAGCGAGAGCGGAGATGAGGAGATGGAGCCAAGGTGCGATGGGAGTCGCCGTGGGCACGGAGCGGGGGGTGAGGGGACACGCTCGCAGGATGGATGTGGCGGGGCTGGGGTCACTGAGTGCCCCCCACCTCCAGGAGCTGCTCTGGACCCCCCGGCTGCTCAGCCCCAGTGTGTCCCAGTCCATCCCAGTAAGAAGAACAGAGCCTCCTTGTCTCGTGCTCTGTCAGGAGGTGGTGCGGAGCCTGGGGGGCTGTGGGGGGACAGGGATCACAGCATGGCTTGGGGACAAACCTTGCCCAGGACCTCAGGGAGGAACCATGAGCCAAGGCTCAGCCCTGAGCAGAGTCACTGGGAGCACTGGGAATGCTGGAAATGCTCAGCACCAAATCCTTCCGTAAGAACCACAAACTGAGGTTCACCCTGACCAGGGGCGCTGGGAACACTGAGAAGGTCGGGAATGGGGGGCCCAGGACCAAATCCTTCAGGGAGGAGCCCTAAAGTGAGGCTCAGCCCTTAGCGGAGGCACTGGGAGCACTGGGAAATGCCGGGAATGGGCTCCCCAGCTCCTCAGCAGCACCAGCACTGGGCAGCCACAGGCAGAGGGGAAGCGATTTCTCATTCCAAATCCAATTCCTCTCCAACACGAGCCGATTTTTCTCTCCCTCTTTTAATTCAGTCACTCAAGCTGACAGCTACACTGTGTACCGCAGCCCGGCTACAGGATTGCTCTGCCATATTCCCCCTGTAAATCTCCCGGCGTGTCAGCTCTCCCTTTCACTCTCCAGTCCGCCTGATAAATATTCATTTTATTGGGGTATTTTTCATTTCACTCTCTCTCTCTCTCTGCAGCTCGTTCCCCTCATTGGCTTCATCAGTGTGGGCCTGGGCAGCGCAGTCCTGTACCTGCTGCGGCTGGCACTGTACAGCCCAGACGTCAGGTATGGCTTGAGGTGCCCTGGGGGTGCTCAGGGCACCCCTTGGGCTCTCCCCCCACACCCCCAGAGCATGGGGGGGCTCAGCCCAGCTGGGGTGCCCAGACACACCCCTTCATGGCGAATGATGGGGGGAAAATGTGGGTCCAGAGGTGCCCGGAGGACAGGAGGGAAGTTGGGGGGGTTGTGTCCCCTCTCCTTGATTTGGGGGGGATGGGAGGAGGGCCCCTGCAGCCCTTTTAGCCAGGTAAGAGCTGAATGTGGCTGATGGGCAAGGGTGTGGGGAGGGTGGGATTGAGAGGAACGGGAAATGGTGGGAGGGATGGTTGGAGGAGGGAAGGAGGGAGAGGGACAGAAAAAACCAGCAGGGAGGGATGAGCAGAGGGAGAGGTGTGAGGATGGATGGGTGTGGGGAGGGTGGGATGGTCAGAGAAGGGATGGGGAGGGAGGAATGGACAAAACCAGTGGGGAAGAATGAGCAAAGAGCGAGGTGTGAGGATGGAGGGATGGAGGGAGGGATGGATGGATGGAGGGATGGAGGGATGGATGGAGGGATGGATGGATGGAGGGAGGGATGGATGGATGGATGGATGGAGGGATGGATGGATGGATGGATGGATGGATGGATGGATGGATGGATGGAGGGATGGATGGATGGATGGATAGATGGAGGGATGGATGGAGGGATGGATGGATGGATGGATGGATGGATGGATGGATGGATGGATGGATGGATGGATGGAGGGATGGATGGATGGATGGAGGGATGGAGGGATGGATGGATGGATGGATGGATGGATGGATGGATGGATGGATGGAAGGAAAAAGGGCTGTGGAATCACAAAGGATGGATGGGCAGGGCAGCTTCATGTGCTGGGGTGACCAGGCTGGTTTTCCCATGTTCCCACAGCCCCCCACTGCCCCTCACCTCATTTGGAATTGTTTGCTCCTGGTAAAACCGCTCATGGATTTAATCTGGCTCCAGATGAGCTCCACAATTAGCAGATCCAGACACCTTGGCTCGGAGGGTGGGAGCGCAGGGTGAGGGTGTTTGGGAGGGAATAACGGCCCCCCCAATCTCCCAAACACAATAAACAGCACCAGGGGGGTTGTGTTTACAGCACGGCCCCCCCTCCATCCCCCAGCACACACACACAAACATCTTCCCAGATGGAAAATTCTGCTCTTGGCCAGCGCCAGCGGATGGAGGGGACGGAAGAAGGGGGGGACAAAATGAGCTGCTCTCTCCAGGGACCCCATCCCACGGCTCCACTGGCCTCCCACAGCCCCTCCCGGGACAGGACGGGACGTGTCCAGTTTGGGAAGGCTCCAAGGAGAACTGGGGATGGTGGTGGTGGGGCTGGGGGGGTTACCGTGGGGTGGGGAGGGGTCTCTCCCCCACTCCTTACAGGTGCTGATGTCCCTGTCACCCCTCGCAGCTGGGACCGGAAGAATAATCCTGAACCCTGGAATAAGCTGAGCCCCACAGACCAGTATAAAGTGAGCACTGGGTGAACTGGGAGGGCTGGCAGTGTACGTGTGTGTGGGAGGCAGCCAAATTAGAGCAAAACACTGCGTTTTTCTCAGGGAGGGGGAAAGGGGGGGATCAGCCCTCTAGCAGAGCCCCCCAAATCCTTGTGCTTGAATTTGGGGTGGGGGCACTGCGTGACACCAAGGCCAGGCTGCAGTGACACTAGACAGGGAGGCCACGACCCTCCTCCCGACCTCCATCCCTTCTCCAGTTTCTGGCAGTTTCCACTGACTACAAGAACCTCAAGAAAGACCGTCCCAGCTTCTGAGCCACTTCTGGGATGCACTGGGGTGAAGGGGGAGCCCCCCCCGCCCCCTCATAGCCCCCCCAGCTCCACCACAGCCCCACACACAGATCCCACTGCTTCCCCAGCACCCCCAAACTGCGTGGTCATGTCCCACCCCCCAATAAACCACACCCCCGAGGGCGCCCTCAACCTCGTGCCTGCATTAAACTCGTAGCACGGGAATAAATTATGCCCCCCCCCCCCAGCAAACTGGATTCTTTATGGTTTCCCAGAGCCATTAAAGCAGGAGATGTTATCACACCCCGAGGAGGGCTGGGGCAGGGGGGGCTCACATCCCGCTGGATGCAGGACAAACCCACGGGTGCTGTGTTTCCACTCTCTCACGCTCCAGGGTCCCCTCCCCGGCCCCTCCGGAGAGGGAAAGAGCTGGGAGGGGTGGAGGGGTCACACCCACACGTGTGAGCGACGTCCTGGCTGCGTGGGCACCCTCTGGAATACGTGACATGGGGCAGGGTCTGGCTGGGGCTGGGGGGGTCCCATCTGGGCAGGAAGAGGGTGGGAAAGGATCCCGGGCTAACCCCCCACGTGTTCTGGGGCTCAGCATCACCCCTGCCCTCAGAGCCCACTGGGGGAAGCACCAGCACGGGGACACTGAGGCATGAGAGGTGCAGGTCTCCCGGCATGGTGCTGAGGGGCTCCAGGGACCTGTCCCCAACGTCCCTCTGCCCCCCAGGCCAGCACCCACACACCTCTAGGCTTTGCCCCCACTTTTATTAGCAACCCCTCCCCATAGAAAAGTGCAAGATGAGGCTGGAACAAGCAGTGCTCCCCCACCCCAAGCAGGGTCTGGGGGTTCTCTGTACCCTAACACTGATAGCAAGGATGGGCGTGTGCCGCCCCCACCCCGGGGACGAAGCACCCCAAGGTGATAACGGGGGAGAAGGGGAGGGGGGAAAGGCAGAGGGTGGCTCTCAGCCTCTCCTTGCCCCTCCCAGTGACCCCAGCCTGGCAGGAGGGGTGCCCACCCCTCAGTGGTCGCTGAAGCCGGGCATGGGGAAGGCACGAGCGAAGGTCTCGACGCGCTGGCGAAGGTCCCCCAGGCGTCGCTGAGTCTCCTGGTCCTTCAGCAGGAAAGTCTTGAAGTCCTGGAGCTTACCTGGGGGTGGGGGCAGCAGGTGAGGAGGGCAGAGCCCCCCCACGGTGGCTCTATCCCCCCTTCCCAGGTTCCTGCAGCAGGAGTTGGCACCTTGTGCGGCACCACAAGGGGAGAAGAAGGGCTGAGGGGCACCCAGGAAGGGGAGAACACGGGGAGAGGGGTCCCTCAACGCTCACTGGTCTTGCTCTTGACGTCCAAGGCCAGCGTGATGCCCTCATCGATGAACTCCACGACCTTCTGGAAATCCTCCTCGCGGAAGTGGCGGGAGGTCAGCGCGGGGGCTCCTGTGGATGGAGCCCATCAGGGACAGGGCCACTGTGGGGGCACCAGCCCCTCTCAAGAGGCTCCCTGGGTCCCAAGGAGCTCCTCGAGTCTCAGCCCCTCACTGGGACTCTCCAAGTCCTGGTCCCCATGGGGTCCTGCCCCATTTCCTGGCCAAAACAAGCTCCGAATTCCCACTTGGAGACCTCAGGGAAGGGTGAAACAGAGCGGGGCTGCTGTGGGGTGAGAACCTGGGGACCCCCAGCCCAGGGATGGACCCTTGCCAGGGCCTGTCCCTCACCGAGGCGCAGCCCCCCCGGTGTCAGAGCACTCTTGTCCCCCGGGCACGTGTTCTTGTTGGCGGTGATGGAGACGAGCTCCAGCACCCGCTCTGCCCGCGCCCCGTCGATGCCCTTGGGCCGCAGGTCCACCAGCACCAGGTGGTTGTCGGTGCCACCTGGGGGAGAAAGGAGAGGGGTGAGGATCTCTGAGCACCCCCAGACTCCTCTGCTGCCCCTTTCCTGCTCTGCTGCCTCTGTTCTGCCTCCCTCCCCGCGCCCCCTGCACACCCCACTGCTGCCCTGAGATGGAGTGATGCCACTCGTCCCCACCACAGCTCACCCCTCCTTGTCCCCACAACAGCGGGGACAGAGCATTACCTGACACCAGGGTGTACCCACGCTGCAGCAGCGCCTGCGCCATGGCCTTGGCATTCCTCAGCACCTGCTGGCAGTACTCTCGGAAAGCTGGGGAGCTGGCCTGCGAAATGGGGACACCCCATCAGCACAGGGGGGACAGGTCACCCCCTGCCCCAAGCCCCCCACGCTGGCACAGACCTGTTTGAGGGCCACAGCCACGGCAGCAATGGCGTGGTTGTGGGGTCCCCCTTGCAGGGAGGGGAACACGGAGAAGTTGATCCTGTCCTCCAGGTCGTACAGGATCTCCTTGCCCGTCTTCTTATCCACGGAGCGCACGCCCTTGCGGTAGAAGATCAATCCTGACCTGGTGACAAGAGACACTGTCACCTCTCCTCCCCAGGGGACAACGGGACACACTGGACATGTGTCCCCCCATGGACACAACCCCCATTCCAGGGGGTCTCACCTGGCGCCACGCAGGGTCTTGTGCGTGGTGCTGGTGACCACGTCCGCGTGCTCGAAGGGTGACGGGATGGCCTTGGCCGCCACCAGCCCGCTGATGTGGGCCATGTCTGCCAGCAGGTACGCCTTGACCTCCTCGCACACCTGGGGACACCGTGGTCACCTGCTGGCCCCAGACCCCTGGCCCCAGGCCCCAGGCCCCTCCCCACGTACCCTCTTGATGCGGGCGTAGTCGATGAGGCGGGCGTAGGCGCTGGTGCCCGCGATGATCAGCCGGGGACGGAAGAGCCGCGCTGTCTTCTCCAGCTGGGCGTAGTCAATCAGTCCTGTGGCGGGCTGGGAGGGACAGACAGACAGGAGAGTCACCCCAGGGACAGACAGACAGGAGAGTCAGCCCAGGGACAGACAGACAGGTCAGTCAGCCCAGGGACAGACAGACAGGAGAGTCACCCCAGGGACAGACAGACAGGAGAGTCAGCCCAGGGACAGACAGACAGGTCAGTCAGTGCAGGGACAGACAGACAGGTCAGTCAGCCCAGGGACAGACAGACAGGTCAGTCAGCTCAGGGACAGACAGACAGGAGAGTCACCCCACAGACAGACAGACAGGTCAGTCAGCACAGGGACAGACAGACAGGAGAGTCAGCGCAGGGACAGACAGACAGGAGAGTCAGTGCAGGGACAGACAGACAGGTCAGTGAGTGCAGGGACAGACAGACAGGAGAGTTAGCCCAGGGACAGACAGACAGGTCAGTCAGTGCAGGGACAGACAAACAGGTCAGTCAGCTCAGGGACAGACAGACAGGTCAGTCAGCCCAGGGACAGACAGACAGGTCAGTCAGCTCAGGGACAGACAGACAGGTCAGTCAGCTCAGGGACAGACAGAGAGGCAGACTGGTCAGTCAGTCCAGGGATAGACAGATTCATCAGCCTAAGGACAGACAGGCAGACAGACAACTTGGTCAGGCAGCCCAGGGTCAGACAGATGGACAGACAGCCAGCGCCATCAGCCAGCCCAGGGATGGACAGACAGACAGATCATGGTCAGTCGTGGCTGCCTGTGAGGGATGGACACAGCCCAGCCAGTCAGCCCAGGAACAGAGAGGAAAACAGAGCTTGGTCAGTCAGCCCTGGGGACAGACGGCTGGACAGACAGCTCAGTCACAGGCCAGGGTCAGACAGATGGATAGACAGCCCTGTGGCCAGCTGTGAGGGATGGATGAACAGTCAAACAGAGCTCATTCAGTCAGCCCAGGGACAGACAGACAGAGCTCCATCAGTCAGCCTGGGGACGGACAGACAGACAGGTCAGTCACCCCCGGGGATGGCTGTGAGGGATGGACAGACAAGAACGCTTGGTCAGTTAGTCCAGAAATGGACAGCCAGCTTGGTCATCCTGGGAATGGACAAATGGATGGACAGCCAGCTCGTGGAGGAACCCCTGTGCCCCCTGCCCTGAGCACAGCATGTCCACCTGAGCCCTGAGCATCTCCCTTGGCACAGACATGTTGGGACACAGAGAGAAGGGAGGGCAAGGGTTTGACAGAGCAGCATGGACACCTTGGGGACACCTCAGGGACACCTTAGGGACACCTCAGAGCTCATCCCTCACCCACAGACCCCTCCTTTCCCCCAGATCCTGCCCCTCAGCTCACATCAAGCTTGTAGGGCATCGACTCGAAGAAGATGGAGGTGGCTGAGATCCTCTTGACGTCGGTCATGTACCCGTGCGTGAGGCTGCGGGGAGGGCACGGGGTGAGGCCGGGACCCCCGGGGGACAGCGGGCCCCACGTCCCCCCCACAGCTCCGCACATACTGGCCCCCATCAGGCAGGTCCAGCCCCATGAGGCGGTCGTGGGGCTGCAGCAGGGCCGTGTAGGCAGCGAAGTTGGCCGGGGAGCCCGAGTAGGGCTGGACGTTGACGCCCCAGCGCGCAGGGTCCAGGTCGAACGCTTCCAGCGCCCGCTGCTCGCACAGCAGCTCGATCTGATCCACCACCTCGGCCCCCCCGTAGTACCTGGGGACACAGGACGGGGTCCCCCATTGTCATCCTCCTGCCCGACCCCATGGGAGACTCGCTGCAGAGGGCAGCCCCCACTGGGGAGCACCTCTGGATGTCTCCTGCAGCTGAACCCCCAGCTGAACCCCAGTGCCCCCCAGCCCACTGCCCACTTTACCTCTTCCCAGGGTACCCCTCCGAGTATTTGTTGTTGAGGCAGGAGCCCAGAGCTTCCAGTGCTGCCCGGCTGCAGAAATTCTGGGGGGAAAAGGTGGGTGAGAATCGGAACAGCCAAACCCCACCTAAGCAGGGGCTCCCCCAGCCCCGACCCCACCCCTGCCCAAGCCTCCCCGGCCCCCACCTCAGAGGCGATGAGCTCCAGCCCCCGGCACTGCCGATCCTTCTCCTTCTGCACCAGGCTCCACATTTCGGGGTCGCTCTCAGCCAGGCTCTCCTGCCCCGTCCACCCGGGGCTGTGCCCGGCGGCGGCGGCGGCGGCAGCGGGGCCGTGCTGTGCCCGCTGGCTGCCGGTGCCCACCCGGCCCCCCCATCGCTGCAGGGTCTGCACAGAGAGGGGGGGACAGGCTGTGACCCCTGCAGCTCCTCAAACCCGTCCCAGGACCTGTGGTGACAGTGGCAGGCACAACACGCCCGTGTTCTGTCTCCAGCCACCGGTGTCACCCCACAAGGTGGGCACATGGCACCCCAAGGACCCCACAGGGCTCATGGGGACTCCTCCATGGTCCCTCTAAGGCACATGGGGACCCCCTCAAGCTCCACACAAGGCACATGGGGACCCCTCCAAGGTTCCCAGAGGGCACAAGGGGACCCCCAAGACACATGGGGACCCCCAAAGCTCTCCCCAGGGTACAAGGGGACCCCAGAAGCCACATGGGGATCCTCCCAAGGACGCCACAGGGGACGTGAGGACCCCCTCAAAGTCCTCACAAGGCACACAGGGACCCCCCCAAGACACTCTGGGATCCTCCCCAAGTGCCCCGCAAGGCACATGGGGATCCCCCCCCACAAGCTCAGGTGCACCGCTGGATTCTCACCCATGGGGACCCCCCCTCGTTGTACACGGTGGTTGTGGGGGGACCCTCGCAGAATCCCCCCCGCTGCCCCGTGCACAAGCAGAGGGGGCCCCCAGTGCCCCCCTCGCTCCGGTGCCCGGTGCTGGGTGATGTAACCGCCGCCGCCCCATTGCATCACCCGCGGGGCCGCGGGCACCGGGCAGGGGCCAAGGCCGGTGGCGGTGGCTGTCCCGGCCCCGGGGACTTTGGGACGGACGCAAAGTCCGCGGGGGTGGGGTAGGAGCTGGACCGGGGTGGCGGGGGGAACACACGACACCGGCATGGGGGTCCCGGTGCCCAGCCGAGGGCGAGGAGGAGAAGCGGGATGGAATTGAGACCCCCGGGGGCGATGGAGGTTAGAGGATGGGGCACACAGCGGAGAACGACGGGGCACCGGGACACCGCCGCCGCCAGCGGGGACAGGGACCCCCACAACGGGGACAGGGATATACCGGGGACCGAGACCCCTGCGCGCACCGGGGGCTGCAGCACACTGTGGGCACCGGGAGCCCTGCGAACACCGAAAGCCCCCCGGGGAGCGGGAGCCCTCTGGGTTCCGGGACACCCCTCCGGCCACCGGCACTTCCCGTGCACCGGGGCCCCAGTGGGTGTCACCCCGCCGGGTACCGGGACTGTCCCCCCGGGGCACCGGGACCCCTGTGGGCACCGGGAGACACCAGGGGCCGGAGCGCACCGGGAGATCCGGGAACCGGGGATCCTTACCGGGGACGCTTACCGGGAACCGGGGACCCCCCCCCGGGCACCGGGCCCCTCTCCCAGCCCCGAGGCTCACCCTGCCCAGGCGGAGCGGCCACATCTCGGTCAGCGCTGCACGTGGGTCCCGGCCGGGTCCCGGCCCCGGTCCCGGTCCCGGTGCCGGCCCCCGATGGCCCCGCCCCCACGCGCGCGCTGCCGGGAGGGCGGAGCCACCGGAGCCGCGGGGGCCGACGGGAAACTGGAGGTCCGACACCCCCCCCCCCCCCCCTCCCCCGACAGGGTCAGCCCCATCCCTGCACCCCCATCCCTAATCCTGGGGTCCCCTAATCCTGTGTACCTCATCCTTAATCCTGGGGTTCTCTAATCCTGGGGTTCCCTAATCCTGGGGTTCCCTAATCCTGGGGTCCCCTAATCCTGTGTACGCCATCCCTAATCCTGGGGTTCCCTAATCCTAGGGTCCTCTATCCATGCATCCCCCCGTCCCTAATCCTGGGGTCCCCTAATCCTGGGGTTCCCTAATCCTGGGGTCCCCTAATCCTGGGGTCCCCTATCCCTGCACCCCCCATCCCTAATCCTGGGGTCCCCTAATCCTGTGTACCCCATCCCTAATCCTGAGGTGTCCCATCCCTGCACCCCCCATCCCTAATCCTGGGGTTCCCTAATCCTGGGGTTCCCTAATTCTGGGGTCCTCTATCCATGCACCCCATCCCCCATCCCTAATCCTAGGGTCCCTTAATCCTGTGTACCCCATGCTTAATCCTGGGGTCCCCTAATCCTGGGGTTCCCTAATCCTGGAGTTCCCTAATCCTGGTGTCCCCTAATCCTGCGTACCCCATCCCTAATCCTGAGGTGTCCCATCCCTGCACCCCCATCCCTAATCCTGGGATCCCCTAATCCTCCGTACCCCATCCCTAATCCTGGGGTCCCCTAATCCTGCGTACCCCATCCCTAATCCTGGGGTCCCCTAATCCTGCGTACCCCATCCCTAATCCTGCAGTCCCCCATCCCTGCACCTCCCCCATCCCTGCACCCCCCATCCCTAATCCTGGGGTCCTCTGTCCCTGCTCCCCCCCCATCCCCAGATCTGGGGTCCCCCGTCTCTGCAACCCCCTCACCTCAACCCGAGACCCCCCGTTCCTCCCCCCACGCCTCAGCCTAGAGTCCTCATCCCTGCTCACCCCCAAACCGGGGTCTCTCATCCTTGCATCCCCTCCATCCCTAATTCCGCTAGCTTCCTGCACCCCCCATTCCTAATCCCGGGGGTCCCGCCTCCTCGCTCTCCCCACATCCCCGTTCGGGGCGGGATCAATACACTTTTTTTTTTTTTTTTTCCAGGATTTTCTTTATTTTCCACTTTTTTTTTCCATTTTAATTTTCTTTAAAAAAAAAAAATGAAGAAGCCCCTCCCCTTGAGGAGAGGACAGCCCCTCGGGTACCCCCCTCATCTCCACCTGGAACGTGTTCACGGCGTTGGGTGGAGGGGCTGCACACCTGGGAGGGGTCCCACACGGAGGTGGGGGGGTCCATGGGGGGCACCGGGGGCTCGGTGGGTGGGTGGGGGTCCAGAATACCCGGGTGTGGCCCTTGCATACGCGTGGGACATGTGTGTGTCACACACGCACACACACGTGTGCACGGCTGGGAGGCTGCAGAGAGACTAAACCCCCCCAGATGATGGGGAGAGGACTGACCCCCCCCTCCAGCACCCTGACCTGCCCCCCGTGCTGCCTGTGACACCTCAGAGGTGACATCACACGGGGCTGTGCACCCCCCGTGCACCCCCACACTGCCAGCGACCCCAGCCCCCAATTGGGGGGCTCCGTGCCTGCACCCCCCCAGCTGCAGTAGGGGGGTCTCAGTGGGTGGGGGGGGGGGCCGGGACCCCCAGCACCAGTTGTACCTGATGTGGCACCGGGTGGGGCGTGGTGGAGATTTCAGTGAGTGAGGGGGGGTCTCAATGGGCGGGGGTCCAGGATTCCCAGCACAGTCGGTGCTGCAGTGATGGGGTGTCAGTGGGTGAGGGGGCTGGGACCCCCAGGAGCAGGGGGACTCCAGGATGGAGTACTCAGTGATGGGGTCTCAGTGGGTGGAGGGGACCCCCAGGAGCAGGGGGACCCCAGGATGGAGTACTCAGTGATGGGGTCTCAGTGGGTGGAGGGGACCCCCAGGAACAGATGTACCCCAGTGATGGGTCTCAGTGGGTGGGGGTCCAGGACCCCCAGCACCGGCTCTACCCCAGTGATGGGATGTCACTGGGGGGGAACGGGGACCCCCAGCACCAGCTCTACCTCAGTATGGGGTACTCAGTGATGGGGTCTCAGTGGGTGGGTGGGACCCCCAGAACTGGCTGTACCCCACTGTGGTGCAGGGATGCTGCAGGGATGGGATGTCATTTTGAGGGGGAACCTGCAACCCCCAGAGCCAACTGAATCCCAGTAATGGGATGTCATTGGGTGGGGCCCAGGACCCCCAGCACCGGCTGTCCCACAACCCAGCACAGAGATGCTCCAGTGATGAAGAGGGGGCCAGTGCAGGGGTGACAGAGGACCTCGAGTGACAACGGGGCACTGCATCCCCCCCGTCCCCCACCCATCCCCTGCTCCGCTGCCGTCAGCCGAAGTAAGGGTTGTCGTGCTGGAAGTTGTAGTCGGGACAGACCTTCTGCACCAGCTTGTAATCGATGCTGAGGAAGGAGATGAAGATGCAGATGACCTTGAAGGGCTTGGCGCAGAGCCAGGCCGCGTGGCTCTGCGTGTGCTCCGTGAAGCACACCTTGGACGGGTCGTACAGGCACGGTTTGTTCTTCCTCGCCCGGTTCGTCTTCTCGTACTCCACGTGGCAGTTGAGCGCCTTGGCCGGGCGGCCCTCGGGCAGGGTGCTCTGCTGGGGAGGAGGAGGTGGCCGGGGCAGTGATGGGGGGCCGGGCACCAGCACCTCGAAACCCACCGCCTTGGAAGGGGGCACGATGCTGACGGAGACGTTGCCCAGGCTGGAGGAGTTGTGTCGGAAGTAGACGCTGAAGGTGCCGTTGATGTGGTCGACGATCTTCCCCGTCACCAAGAGGCTGAACTTGAGTGTCTTGATGTTGAAGTAGAAGTCGCCCCAACCGAAAATCTTCTTGGTGCGGCTCGATTTGAGGGTGGGCTTGCGGTGGGCCCGGGGGCTCAGCAGCTCCCCGGCCGTCTGGTTCTTCTGCCAGTCCCAGGGGCTCCGTCCGGTGCCCGCCGGTGTCCCCGCGTCCCGAGGGGGCTCTGCTGGGATCAGCCGCCCGGGGTCGAGCACTGGGGACTTCAGGGTGCCATAGGGGACATCCTTGAGGAGGCCAGAGGTGCCCATCTCCAGGTAGCCCAAGGTCTTGGCGATGTGACCACCAGCACACACAGTCTGGGGGCGAGAGGGCAGAGACTGCACGAGCTGTGCCTGTGCCCTTTCTTATCCCTTTGCCTGCACCTTCCTCGTCCCCCTACCTACTCCTCCCTCCTCATCCTCCTGCCTGCACCCTCCTCATCCTCCTGCCTGCAGCAGCAGGGCCGGGACCACACCAGCCCCTTCCCGAGGTTCCCCCAGTCACTGGGATGGACACCAGCGAGCAGAGCCAGATGCCAGCCTTAGCCTGGGACCCCAACTCTGACATGTCCCCTGTCCCTCATCCCCCTGCGCCTCCATCCCTCATCCCAGTGCTCCCGGGGTGCCCGCTGTGCCCTCCTGCCCTGCCAGCTGCTCCGGCACGCGGGATGCTGCTCCGGCAGCCCTGGCCTCGTCAATCACTGTCGCCCTGAGCTGCCAGGTGCTTGGCTGCTCTGGCAGTTCCTGCTCTGGATGACCTGAATCCCGGGGGGAACGAGAGAGGGGGAGTGGGGAGGGGGTGGTGAGCAGAGGCACCAGCTGGAGGGGTTGGGGAGAGTATGGGGGGCTGTGCTCTCATGGGAAGTTGAGGCAGGCCCAGGGAATGGCTCCTGTCATTGCTGGGGGCTCATCCTGGCATCACTCACCCTGCAGAGATGGAGCAGCACCATGGGGGGAGCCCAGCCAGGGACCCCCACATTCCCTGCTGAGCCAGAGGCTCCATCTGATCCACCCCTGGAATCCCCTTGAGCTGTGCCGGGCTGAGCTCCTAAATCTGCTCTGGTTGTGCTGCACCAGAGAGAGGAACCCTGGGCAGGGCACGCAGCCCCACCATGTCTCTGAGGAAGGGATTTGGGGTGTTGCAGCCCATCAGAGGGGGCCAGGGTGTGCAGCGCAGAGCTGCAGCTCAGCACCCATCCCTGCACCCCCAGCCCGGCCATCCCGCCGCTCCCCCCGGCTCTTTCCGAGCTCAGCTGCTGCCTTCGCCCTTATCTATATTTCAACGCAGCTTCAAAGCCGGGCGCCTTCGCCAGCCAGAGACGGGGGGGCAGGACCGGGATGGCGAGATAACGAGGGGAGAGGGAAAGGGGCACCCCCCCAGCTGAGAGAGCTGCATTTTTGGGAGAGGAGTGGTGTCTGCATCCCAACTCTGCTCCGTATCTCCACCCGTCAGGCCTGGGATGCCTCACGCCCCACTGTGGGGAAGTCGAGGGGCACCCCTCGGCTGGGAGCCCCCCAAATCCTTCTGCACCCACGGCGAGGGGCTGGGGGCTGCAGCCCGCAGGGAACACGCACAGCAGCGCTTCCTGCTGAGCCCCCACCACCGGGAAGGATTTCTGGAGGTTTCTGAGCTCTGAGCTGGATTTTCATCTCAGCCAGGGCTGGGAGCCAAGGCCGGTCCCCAGCAGTGCCGCAGGTGCCTGTGCTCTCCTCCCCTGCCTCAGTTTCCCTTTCCACTCCCCTCTCGCCATGATCCCGTGCAGCGATGAGGGGGGTACGACGTGATTGATTTGGAGCAGGCTGCGATGGGAATCGCTGGAGGAGGGACAGGGAAGGGACAGGGATGGGCAGTGGGGAGGGGACGCAGCGGGAGCAGACGGGGACAGACACTGCCAGCACCCGCTGAGCCACTGCGGGCTGCGGATCCCCAGGCCAGTGTGGTGCGGGACAGATCCAGGGGCTGGGGGGCACAAACCGGGCACGGACAGAGCAAACATCCCCCATCCCTGCAGGAATAAAGGTGCCCCCAACCTCTGCGGGCGAGAGGCCAGATTGGCAGCCCCCCAACCCCTCCAGTCCCTCGGCAGGAGCTGCTGGGGGAGCGGGGGATGAAAGGGAATTGCAGAGCAGGGCAGCGGCTGCGATGCAGCCAGGGCGATCGATTGCGGCACCAGCGCAACCCGGGAGCTCGGGGGGACCCCTCGCTGCCCGCAGCCCCCGCTGAGCCCAGGCCGGCCGCGGGGCTCGGAGCCGGGGGGCTCGGGGTAGGGATGAGCAGGGCCAGGAACGCTTCAGCCACGCCATCGCCGAGGGGAGCCAAGGTCACCCCCCTGCGCCCTGGCAGCGCTGTCGGCATTCAGGGCAGGTCCCGTACACCTCGCGTTAAATATTAATGCTCCCGCTGTGCCGTCGGGGGTGCAGCCACACGCACGTGCCCCTGAACCTCGTGGACGTGCGTTGGGGGTGCACGGGGGGGTCCCAGTGCCGCCCCCTCCCACCCTGTTGTCCCCAAGAGCTGTGGCCAGTGCCAGGCATGGCGTGAGGGGCTCTGCTACCACGCACGGGTTACCTGAGATGGTTGTTTTTCACTGTCACACGCACTGCTGCTGTATCAACACATCACTGCTCCTCTTGCTAGTGACCCCCTCCTCATCCACCTGCCCGTGCTTCTCCTCATCTTCATCATGATCCCCTCAGCATCATCCCATGGTTCAGCCGCTCTCAAGCCCCTCGTGTGCCCTTCTGTACCAGTGTGGGGCTGCCGCGTGTCCGCGGGCACCGTGTGCCGCCCCCCGTGAGCACACGGAGCCAGGCAAGGATGCGGGAAGGGCTGGAGGCAGCTGCACAGGGACCGGGAAGGCTCTCGGTGCCGGCATCAATTTGGTTTGTCAGGCCCGGCAGTGATGGCCACTCACATCCCATTTGCTGTTGGGGCCAAGCGCCGTCAGCTGCTCCCCCGAGACCCTCGGTCACCTTGGTGGAGGGGAGTGGAGCAGCGGCGGGGGGGAGACAGGGGCCTGGCAGCCCCGGTGTGGGCTGGGATGAGCTCCATCAGCACCCCAAGAGCAGGGCTGGGAATGATGGGGTACAGGCTCAAGGCAGAACAGCCCCCCCAGAACTGAGGGGGAGCAGAGCACAACAGCCCCCAACAAAGGCCTCATCTCTGTCACCAGCCTGTCCCTGTCCCAGGCTTGTCTCCATCTCTACTGCCAACCTGTTTCCATTACCACAGCCAGCCTGTCCCTGTCCCCATGGCCAGTCTGTCTCCATGCCCACCATCAGCCTATTCCTGTCCCTGTCCCCATTAATACCACCACCCTGTCCCTGTCCCCACCACCACCCTGTCCCTGTCCCCACCACCACCCTGTCCCTGGCCCTACCACCACCCTGTCCCCACTAATACCACTGCCCCGTCCCTGTCCCTACCACCACCCTGTCCCTGTCCCTGTCCCTACCACCACTCTGTCCCCACTAATACCACCACTTTGTCCCTACCATCACCCTCTCCCTGGCCCTGTCCCTGTCCCTGTCCTTACCACCACCCTGTCCCCATTAGTACCACCACCCTGCCCCCGCCACCACCCTGTCCCTGTCCTTACCACCACCCTGTCCCCACTAATAGCACCGCCCTGTCCCTGTCCCCACCACCACCCTGTCCCTGTCCCTACCACCACCCTGTCCCTGTCCCTACCACCACCCTGTCCCTGGCCCTGGTGCTGGCCCTACCACCACCCTGTCCCCACCACCACCCTGTCCCTGTCCCTACCACCACCCTGTCCCCATTAGTACCACCCTGTCCCTGTCCCCATCACCACCCTGTCCCTGTCCCCATCACCACCCTGTCTCCATTAGTACCACCACCCTGTCCCCATTACCACCCTGTCCCTGTCCTTACCACCACCCTGTCCTCATCCCTACTGCCAGCCTGTTCCCATCCCCACCCCGTGTCCCCATCCTCTTTCCCATCCTGTCCCCACCCTTTGGTGGGGTCCGCCAGCAGCATGGACACCGCTCCACTGCTCGGGGGTCTCCTGCTCTCCCCACGGGCTCAGGGTCAACCCAGCCTCTCCCCTGTCACCCCGACGCCTTCGTTAGCGCCAGGAGATTAATTGGAGGTGGTGAGCGACAATCCCCGCGGGCCCGCTCCCCCCGGCACGCGCAGCCCGGGGCGCCGTGGCATTTCCAAAGGTTAGCAGCAAACAAGGTGCCTCTGACAGCTCCCATTTATCTCCCGGCGCCGCGCGGGTGCTAATGCGGTGCCGCGGTGCCGCGCCGGGCTCCGCGGGGCTGCGGGAGGGACCCGGAGTGCCCAGGCGTGTCTGAGCACGGAGAGCTCCGGGGGGGCTGTTCCCGAGTCTCTAGGTGAGCGTGTGCACCCATGGGTGCCGCAGGTGTGCGCCCGGCGCCACCTGTGCGCCCGAGGAATGCAAGGAATGCCAGCGGGTGCTCTCCAGCCCTGCTGCACATGCACCTGGGTGTGCACAGACACCTCCACGTGTCTCCTGCGAGCACATCCGTGTGTGCACATGCACGGTGACACACACACCGTGACACAAGGGTGACACGCACATGCATGGAGCGGGGTGCTTGGTGTGGCTGCGCGTCCCCGGTGACGCGTTCCCGTGCTCCCTGTGTGCCCGCCCCCGTCGCCACCACCATCCTGTCCCCATCTTTACCATGTGGGCCCGCCCCCATCCCCACTGCCAGCCTGTCCCCATCAACACCGTCAGTCTGCCCCCATCCCCACTGCCAGCCTGTCCCCATCAACACCGTCAGTCTGCCCCCATCCCCACTGCCAGCCTGTCCCCATCAGCACCGTCAGTCTGCCCCCATCCCTACGCCCAGCCTGTCCCCATGCTCTGCCAGCCTGTCCCCATCCCTACGCCCAGCCTGTCCCCATCCCTACGCCCAGCCTGTCCCCATCCCCACTGCCAGCCTGTCCCCATCAACACCGTCAGTCTGCCCCCATCCCTACGCCCAGCTTGTCCCCATCCCTACCCCCAGCCTGTCCCCATCCCCACTGCCAGCCTGTCCCCATCCCCACTGCCAGCCTGTCCCTACCAATGCCACCAGCCTGTCCCTATCAATGTCACCAGCCTGTCCCTATCAATGTCACCAGCCTGTCCCCATCACTACCAACAACTTGACCCCATCCCCACTGCCAGGCTGACCCTGTCCCTACAGTCAGCTTGCCCCCATTCCTACCACCAGCCTGTCCCAATCCCTATCCCCTCCCTGTCCCCATCCCAGTGCCACCTTGTTCCTATCCCCATCGCTGTCCCCATCCTTCCAGCCAAGCTGTCCCCGTCCCTAGGCAGGCAGGGTATGGCCCTGAGCTGCAGATGACCACCCTGGGGAGCTCTTGGTGCCAGGGCAAAGGACGGATGTGCTGCTGAGCGCCCCTGGGCTGACAGCGGGGGACTGGGGCCACCGGGGAGGTGACACCTGGTTCCTCCCAGTCGAGGATGCTGGCAAGGGATCAAGGGCAAAGGACAGGTGAAGAGGTGACACACAGGGACAAGTCAGGACACACACTGCCACATGTCCAATCACAGTGATGGCTGGATGGATCCTGCCTGGAGAGGGGCTCAGCGAGGCCACCACAAGGCTTCTTCTGTCCTTCGTCTGCCCCCTCTGTGCTGCTGCAGCCACAACCCCTGACAGGGTGGTGGGCAGGTGAGAATGACACCCCCTGCACCAGGATGGGCACCTCCAGCACAGGGATGGGCACCCCAACATTGGGATGGGCACCCTCAACATTGGGATGGGCACCCCAACACCGGGAAGGGGTACCCTCAACATTGGCATGGGCACTCCCAACATTGGGATGGGCACCTCCAACATTGGCCAGGCACCTCCAGCACCGGGAAGGGCACCCCAACATTGGGATGGGCACCCCAACACTGCGATGGGCATCCCCAGCATCAGGACAGGTGAATCTGACACGAGCATCTCCTCAGCCAGAGGAGAGTCTGGATGAGCTCACCAAAGCTAAACCCACCAAATCCACCAAATTCACCAAATCCAACCAAACCAACCAAACAACCCATCAAAGCCACCATAAGGTCCTTGCAGCCGTGTGCCCGTGGTCCTGCTCCCGGTGACACTGACGTGCTGCCCCAAAGGCAGGTGTCACCTCCAGCAGAACCATGACCCGCACAGGGCCAGGGGGATTGGCTTTGGATCAGCTGTGCCTTCATCCCCCAAACAGACACCTCGCTCCTCGCTGACAGAAAAAAATATGCAAATGCTGCAGCTTTATTAACGCGCTCGGCACGCGCTGGCTAATAAATATTTCATAGCCCGAGTAGGACTTTTTTTCTCCCTCCTCCTTCTTTCTTTCGTTTTGGTTCCTTTTCCCTGTCACTCGTTTCCTGCCTTTTCTTTCCTCAGCCGTTGTTTTATTTATTTATTACTTTTAAGGGCTTCACGGTGAGGCAGGAGCTGGGAGGTAGCTGGGGGGGAGCCGGGAAAAATGTACATCCCGAGCCTCTCCCCCCACGGGTGAAAAAGGAAAGTGCTGTTAAGAGCAAAGGAAAAAAATATAATAGAAGGGAGGAGACGGCAGCAGGCAAAGGATTCGGGGCTTGTGTGACTCATTGGGCTGGAGGAGAAAAGGGAATGAATGGGAAAACAGGAGATAAACGGAGCGGGAGGGGGAGAAGGGGTGCGGGCGGGTGGGCAGCAGCCGGCAGAGAGGGGACATGGGGGTGGCGGGGGACAGGGACATGTGGCTGTGTGGCATCTGTCACCCAGCACCTCCCTGAGCTGACCGGAGGCCAACAGGCCCGGAATCCCCTTGTCTGACTTCGGAGGGACCCAGCTCCTTGTGGGAGTCGCTGAGGTGGGGGGTTCCTCCTGGACACCCCCAGTCACACTGTGCAGGACGTGGGGACATGGGCAGCTCACGGGGATGGTGCGTGGGGACAAGGATGTACAGCCGGCAGGGATGAGTCCCAGGTCACTCCCACACCTCTAGTGCCAGGGATGCCCCCCAGGATCCTCCCCCACCTCGGCCCTGCCTCAGTTTCCCCCCAGCAGAACAGACTGTGGGGTTCCCTCTACGTCTCCTCCAGCTTTTCAGCAGGTGAGGGCAGAGAGGCAGCAGCTTCCCCTGAGTCCCCCCAAAATAGGGGGACCCCAGGCCCTCAGCAGTGCAGCCCCCACCTTCTGCCCGGCTGCTCCCCCCCCCAAACCCCTCGCCTCACCATTTCACTTTATTATTGCAATAAATGTAGCCATAAAAGTGGCAGGTATTGGCGCGCGCGGAGATCGCTGCTCCTGAGCTATGGAAATGTAATTTCGAGTGTGCCCGGGAAATTTTATAAGATCGTATCAGGCGGGATCATAAATCCCATTCCCAGCACCACCACCCCCCACACACCGCCCTGGATGAGACAGGGCCAGTGCGAAGGTCACCAGAGAGGGGGTAAAAACCGGGCTGTCCCCTCGGTGACACCCCACCCCTGTGGTCCCCACACTGCACATCTCCCCCCGACATTGCCGGCGCCAGCTGGGATCTGTTCCTCCCAGGAGGTGGGTGACAGCAGCAAAGACACTGCTGTCCCCACACTCCCCCGGTGGTGGACTTTGATTAAAACCCTCCAAGAGACCCCCAGGAGCGCTGGGAACCCTCAAGGGCATCTCTGGGACCGCAGCTCCTCTGGGGTCACAAGGACCATGACCCACAGCTGTCAGGAGCTCGCTCCCACCAGGAGCAGGGGACAGCGTGTCCCTGCAGCCCAGGGTCCCCTGGGACCCCCTCAGGGCTGGATTCAGCTCCTCTTTTCACCCATCACCCAGCGCAGGCTCCGGCCCCTGGCAGGTGCCAGGTGAAGCATTGCTCTGCCTGCTGCAGGCCGAGGCACCGCTGCCCTGTGCCCGAGGGGACAACGAGAGGGTCTCCCCCACTGTGACATCAGCCCAGCAGCGGGGACGGTCACGGGGGTCACACGGGATCTGTGCGCAGCGAGGTGCGGTGGGAATTGATTTGGGATTGATTCGCGTCCCTGCTCTGTTCCTCCACAATGACTTTCCTTTTGCAACAGGGAAAAAAAAAATAAAAGCGAGGGGAGCTGAAAAGGAGCGGAGAGGGGGGGCACGGGGACGTGATTATTCCTTCAGCAGCAATCCAAGCGGCGGGAGAGGAAGCTTCATCTTTCCTGGGCCATTTACCTCCAGCGCCAGAGCGCGAAGGCTGAGCCAGGCACCGCGGCGAGGCTGGAGCTCGGCCAGGGCAGCGGCTGGGGGGGCTCCAGCTGCGGGGTCTCAGCGCGGCGTCACCCCGCGCTTGGGCCACCGGCTGCAGGGACCGTGAGTCCCTGAGAGGAGGAGCTGTGGATGCAGAAAGAGCGGGCAAAGTCATTAATCCAGGAGTGTTAATTGGCAAGGGTGTGATTAGCGGTGGGGGCTCAGCTGGGGGGCTGCTGGCGCAGGGGGGAGCACCCGCTTTACCCCCATCCCGGCTCGGCCACCTCTGCCAGTCCCCAGCGGAAAACCGGCAATTAAAAACAGGAGCGAGGGGGGAAAAAAAGCAATAAAACCGGACCCGGCTTGGAGCCAGAACGGCACCGGGAAGCGCAAGGGTGGGAGGGTCTGGCTGGGGGGCACCCCTGGGTGCCCCCCCTTCCCCAGCCACTGCTCCCCCTCCTCGGCGAGGCTGCGCCAGCCACGCTCCAGGCTCCAGCCTTATTGAATCTCCCAGCTTAGGGTGCAAAGGGCACCAGAGGGAAGAGTTATTAAAAAAAGGGAAATGAGTCGCTTGGAAACCTTCTTTCGGAATAACAGTGTGTGTTTGTTTGGCGATAGATTAGCTCAGCCATGCTGAGCACACAGCACCCGCCGCAACGGCGGGCGGCTTCAGGGAGCCGCAGGAACGGCACCGGGGGATGCACGGAGCCGATCCCGGCCCCGCGGGCACCGGCCCGCTGCAGCCAGGCCCTGGAGCTCAGCACCCCCAGGGACCTCCGGCCAGATCGGGCTGCAGGGCAGCACCACCACCCAAACCCCATATCCTCTCGTCTGGCCCCAAATAATGCACACCTCGGAGCCAAGAAGCGGGTAAATTCCCCCTAAAAATGGGAGCCGGGGAGGTGGGAATTGGGGGGGTCTTTGCGTGGAAAGGGTTGGCAGCATCTGCTAAGAGCAAAGCCGTCTGTCAGCCAGCAGCCCAGGAGACAGCTCCTGGGTGACAGCAAGGCGAAGGAAGGGACGAAGTGGATGAGTTTGGCCTCCTGGGCCACCAGGCTCCGGCTGGCATGGCCACCGGCAGAGGCAGGCAGGATTCTCCTGCAAAGGGTTAATCCGGGAAGGAAAACCTGCCAGCAACACTCAGGTGCTTCACAGACAGCCGCTGTCTCGCCCGCCTGTGCCAGAGAGGAGGGAAACCGAGGCACGGGTGCAGGGGGTGTGGAGGGGGGCACGTTCTGGCAAAGGCAGCAGGGATGGAGCAGGGTGAGGGAAGACCCCGTTGTCCCTGTCCTGGTCCTGCTGCGGCACTCAGCCCACGATGGGATCATCGTGGCTTCATCCCGGTGTTCCTGCCTGTTCCAGCCTGTTCCTGTCCAATCCAGGGCCAGCATCACCCGTCCCCTCCACTGCTGCATCTTGCTCGGTACTGGGTGGGGGTCACCCCATCACCAGGGCATGGGGCACCCAAGGCCAAGGGTGGCATCTGCCTTTCAGGAGCCCTGGGGGATGCGGGTTGGGACTGGCCGGCTGTGCCCACCCAAGGGTCCTGGGTGTGCCTGGGGGACTGGCTGGGACCCTCAGCGCTGGGGAGCCAGGCCAGCCCCACCCGGGGGGACCCCCAAGATTTAATGCTCAATGAACAGAAAATAATGGAATGCATAAAAATAACGCAGGAGCCTGGGAAAGGCTGGAGAGGGGCGGGGGGGGGTGTCACTTGCAATCAGAGGTGGGCTCGTCCCCCTGCCTATTCCAGCACTGCCAGCGCAGCAAAGCCCGGGAAGCAGCAGCCACAAAGGGTAGGGGGCCGAGGAGGGTCGGTCCGCAGCCCCACAGTGGGAACAGACACCCGCTGGGCTGGGAGAGTTTGTCCATCCCGATAGGGACGATCCAAACACACCAGTGTCACCCAGCAGACACCGCCAGCAAACCCACGGCACGGGGGTGACACGCTGGGGGGTCCCACACGCTGGGGGTCCCACACGCTGGGGGTCCCACACGCTGGGGGTCCCACACGCTGGGGGTCCCACACGCTGAGGGTCCCACGCTCCTGCACAGCAGGGACAAGGTTGTCACTGCTGCCCTGGAGGTGCAGCTCCACCTGCCTCTCCTCCCAGCACGGTGCTGGTGGGATGCAGCACTGGGAGCTCCAGTCCAAGATGCCCACTGGAGCCGGGGGAAAACCAGTGGGACCCCCCCACCCATCCAGCTGCCTCTTGACCCCCCAGAGACACAGGGAAAGTTTATCTCCAACAGGCCCAAAGAGCCGAGGTGCAGGAATGGCTCCATTACCCCTCCCCGGCACCCGGTGGGCCCACGGCTGGGCAGACCCCTGCCCCTCCTGGAGCCCTGGGTGGGGAGGAGGGTCCTGAACCCCCACGGCAGAGAGGTCGGGGTTCAGGGCATCTCCCGGGGTTATCCCTGTGCAGGAGGCTCCTGAACCTTCACGCCCACCCCATGCCCCAGGCCATGTGTGTGCCCCCCAGCTCTGAGCCCCCCCGTGCCCCCCCTCAGCACCGCCGCCTGCGTGGGCGGGGTGGGGGGGCCAGGGCAGCGCCCTGCTCCGGATTTCATCAAAACAAACCCATTTGTCTTGAAGCAGCTCCAGCACCGACAGATGCTCTGCAATGGATGGACACGGGGAGGGGGGGGGGGTCACGCCGAGCCACCCCCACACGCGGGCACGCGTCTCCCCCTCCCCACGCGGGGAGCATCAACCAGGGAGAGACAAGTTACAGGAGCCTTTGCCTTGGGGGGGGGGTCGGGTGGTGCAGGGGGGGAAATGGGGGGTCCCTGATGTGCATCCAATTCCCGAGAGGGAATTGACTCGTTTGATTTTATTCATGAAACACAGAAAGTAAAAATGGAGTGTCAGGAAATCAGATCCGCTGGGTGATGAGGCCGGCCCCCCCGGCGGGGCTGGGGGGGCTCCATCCCCCCCCCCGCTCCTGACCACCACGGCGCTGGCGTCGGATGCAGCTGTAGCACCCCGAGGGGCTCCAAGAGGAGGTGGCGGAGGGGGGACACGCGGGGGTGAGTGGCCTTGAGAAGCTTTAAGAGTATCTGGGACTGGGGGACATTGTGGGGGGGGACTCTGCAGGCGGGGGGGTCTCTGCGGCTGCAGCCGCTCCCCAGCTCCCACAGACAGGCGAAGGAGGGGAACAGGCAAAGCCCCCTGCACCTCCCAGGCTTGTCCCGGGGGTCGAGACCCCCGTGAGTCCTCCCCGTGAGTGGAGGCCACTCGGTGAGATGGGAATGGGGCAGGTGGGAGAAGCCCCCCGCAGGGCTGAGCCCCCCCCGTGCAGAGGCTGAGGCCGAATGGAATCGGGACAGGAATGAGGCGTCGCCTCTGCAGGTGGTTTTGGGGCTCACGCCCTTGGCAGAAGCAGGGAAAAGCTGCCCCCCCCCCCCGCGCCCCCAGTCCTGCGTGGGGCCCCCCCTCGCTCCCCGACACGGCCGCCGTGGGGAAGTCACGCTGCTCCCCCCTCCTCAGGTGTGCTGCAGGTGCGGGGTGCGGGACAAGGGTTCCCCCGACCCCCCCGCGGAGCCCGCAGCAGAGGGTCCGACCCACCCTCGCGTGGCCGCCCCCACGCTCACGCTCGGCTCCGTCTCTCTGCCCCCCCCCACCCGCACCTGCCAGACGGCGCCTCCCGCGCTCTGCAACCCGCCGAGGGGGGGAAGTTGGAGGGGCTTCACCGGCCACGGGACCCCCTGAGGCTCCCCCCGACACCACAACTCCTCCCGAGCTCCGGGACAGCCCCGTGCCCCTCCAACTTGGGGGGTGGGGGCAAGACCCCCATATGCCACCCCTGTCAGCCGCCCCCCCCCCCCATACAACTCTCCGGTTCACCCCCCCTACGACCCCCCCTCTCCGTGTCTGCGTGACCCCCCCACAACCGTCCGCTCTTTCCGTGACTGCCACAGCCCCCCCAATGCGCGAGACCCCCCCGAACCTCACCCCCGTCAGGACCCCACACCTTCTCCCCCGGATTTGTCCTACGCCCCCCAAAAACTGCACGACTCCCCCCTCCTGGAACTGCCCCTCACCCCCCCGGTAATGCCCCCCGTGCCCGGTGACCGCGCACCCCGCACGGCCCGAGGCAGCGGCGCCTCTCCGGGGCGGGGATCCCGAGTGCCCCGTACCTGCAGCAGCAGCAGCCCGGGCCCGAGCAGGGGCAGGCGGCGGCGGAGCATCGCGGGGCTCCGGGAGCGGCGGCGGCGGCGGTGATGAGGGGCGGCGGGAAGAAAGTTGGAGACTTGCGGGGCCGGGCGGTGCCTCGGCGGCCCCGCCAATCCCGGTCGGCGGGGGGGCACCGGGGGGGGCGGCTCCGGGGGCGCCAGGACCCCGCACCGGCCCCGCGAGCACCCACAGACCGGGGAGAGGGGGCGAGGGGAGAGCTGCACACCTCGGGGTGCCTCCGAGGCTGTTCCTCCTCTCCCCCCGCATTTTGGGGTGCCCCCTGGTTCTAGTCTCCCCCTGCTTCCTTCAGCATCCCGGGTGTCCTCGATCCTGCCCCCCGCCTTCTCCATCAACCCGAAGTGTCTCTGGTTCTACCCCCCTCAGCAACTTCCCTCCCACCCCGGGTATCCCCAGCTGTTCCCCCCTTCTTCTCCATCACCTCGGGGTGCTCCTGGTCCCGCTCCACCTCTTCCCCAGCAGCGAGGGTGCCCCCCGGTCCTGCGCCCCCTTTCCCTCTCCTGGAGACCCCCGCACCCCGGGGGTTCCCGGTCCTGCCCCTCTCCCCCGAGACCCCGCACTCCCCGGCCCCGCTCCTGGCCCTCGATCCTGCAGCACCCCGGGGTGCCCTCCCTCCTGCTCCATCTTCCTGCTCCCCCAGATGCTCCCGGATTTGTCCCCCTTTTCCCCCCGCCCCCTCGGGATGCTCCCGGTCCTGCCACCCCCTCGTCCCATGTCCCGGAGCCCGCACAGCCCGGTGGAGGCACCGGGGGGACGGTGACAGCGCTGCCCTTCCCGGGGAGGGCAGAGGGTCCCCCCCCTGCTCAGCCCCCCAAAACTTCAGCAGGAAGGGATGAGGGGCACCCTACGGAGCGTTCCTGGGGGGCACCCCAGACCCTGCCACACCCGAGGGGGTCCTCTTCTCCTGCACCCCCACCCGCCTCGGGCTGGACACGCCACCTGCGTCACCTGCACGGACACGTGTGTGCACATGGACACGCGTGTGCTCAGCGCGGTGCCGGGCCCCTCTTCCAGGGCTTCTCACCCCCCGAGGGGTTCTCACCACCCACCGCCCTCCCCACAGCCCCATCTACACCCCATCAATTTATCATTATTCCTATTATTGCTGTTACAACCGTGATTATCCTGGGAAGCCGCCGGCGGGGACTTGGAATCGGCGAGGCTGGGGACATTCGGGGGGGGGCCTGGGGGAAACTCGGGGGGCCTGGGGGCACGCGGGGGTGGTGGGGACACGCGGGGGGGCACTGCGGAACCCCGCGGACATGCGGAGACGGAATGATAAAGAGTAAGGGAGAAATGGGAAAAGGGAAAGGGAGAGGGCGAGGAATGAGGAAGACGGAGCCGGCGAAGAGAGAGGAGAGAGCAGAGCCACCAAGAGCGGGGCGTCCAGAGGTGCTGGCATCGGGGGGGTCCCAACCAGCCCCAGGCCAGCCCCATGGGGACCCTGGGCGTGCGGCCAGGTGGCCCTTTTCTGCCTGGGGTCCTCAGCTGGGGTTCACAGGAGCCTCCCCCACTTCAGGGAGAATCCCTCCAACCTCCCCTCCTTTACTGCTGCCCCGCTGGGTGTGAGACCCTCTGCTAACCCCAGAGCCCCCCGTTCCTCCCTGGCCCCCCACTTCTCGCACCGCAGGAGCCTCTGGACCCCTCTCCCCTCCCAGCGGGGTCCCCCAGCGCTGCTCCCCCCGGGGCCACATTCACCCTGCGGAGGGTTGGGACGGCTGAAGCTTGGGGAGGGGCTGTGGGGGCACCCAGACCCCTCGGGACCTCCGCTACATCGCCAAGAAAACTCCCCGAGTGGGTCCCCGTGTCCCTGATGGTCTCAGCGGGGAGCAAATGCACCCCAGGGTCTGAGAGGGGTTGGGGGGCTCTGGAAGAGTCCCCCCCTCCCACCTTAAGAGCCCACGGGGCTCAGATGGGAGGAGGAGAAGCAAGCGGGGGAAGGGTGGGGATGAATGGGGAAGAGGGTGAAAAAATAGAAAATATTGAAGGAAAAAGATAAAAAGGGTTTGATGCGGGGGGGCGAGAGGGGGGGAAGAAGAGGGGAAAGGGAGGAAAAACCTCGGGAGGAGATTTAAGGACCGATAAGTGAACAAAGAGCCGGTATTGAAATAGATCTGAGGCCGCCGGCACCCGGCGCGGGGTTGGGGGGGCTCAAAGGCAGCGGCTGCGGGGGGCCGGGGGCTGCGCAGAGGCCGATGGTGATGGGGAAGGGGCGAGGGGCGACCCGCTCTGCTGAGCCACCGGCCGGGGGACACCAGGACCCTGGGGGGCCCTGACAGCCCCCTGGCACGTGGCGAGGCTGCCCCGATGCCACCAAGACTCGATGCCTTGAGGGTTCCGTGCCACGAGGGAGGCTGGCCATGAACCCCCCCAGCACGACCCCCGCACCCCGGGGTGGCCTCTGTGGGGGTCCTGCTCACCGGTCCTGCCCCTGGGCGTAAGGGGGGGGTCCAAGTGAGCCCCCCACCCGCAGCACCCGGTGCTGTGCTCGTCACCAGCCACAGGACGTGTGTCTGTGGGGGGGGGGACACGGAGTGGGGGACACACGGGGTGCACAAGGGAGGGACACGGGGGGTTCATGAGGGGGACACACGGGAGGGGAAAATGGGAAGATGGGGGGACGTGGAGGATGCTCAGGGGACATGGGGGACACAAGGGGGGGACATGGGGGATACTGAGGGTGGGCTTACGGGGGGGGGATCCATGGGGCCGTGCAGGTGGGACACACGCGGGACACAGGGGGGGACCATGGAGGAAATACAGAAGGGATACAAGGGGGAGGCTCACGGGGGGGAAAAACACGTGAGGGTTCGGGGGGGACACATGGGACGATTAGAGGGGACAAGGAGCGGGATACGGGGGGACATAAGAGGGCCGCACGAGGGGACACGAGGGGGGGGTCACATGGATGGGGTCACACGTGGGGGGTGACACGGAGGGCTCACACGGGAGGGATCACACGAGGGGGGTCACATGGGGGGGTCACATGGGGGGGTCACACAGGGGGCCACAGTAGGGGTCACACGGAGGGGTCAGACGGAGGGGGTTACACGGGAGGGGTCACACGGGGGGGGTGACACGGAGGGGATCACACGGGGGGGTGACACGGAGGGGTGACACGGAGGGGTGACACGAGGGGGTCACACGGGTGGGGTCACAAGGGGGGTCACAAGGGGGGTCACAAGGGGGGGTCACAAGGGGGGGGTCACAGGGGTGCGCGCGCTGCGCCCCCGCTCAGTTCTCGATGGCGGTGTCGCCACCTGGTGGCGGCTCCTGGAACTGCGGGTGCCGGTTCCCGGTGCCGGTTCCCGGTGCCGGTTCCCGGTCGTCGATGCCGGTGCCGGTGCCGGTACTCGGTGCCCGTGCTCGGAAATCCCTGTGCCCCCTCAGCCCACCGGTGCTCCCCCCTGCACCACGCGGTGCAACGAGACCCTGGTGGGATTCTCCTGCCTTTACAGTAACCACCTGTGACCCCCCTCCCCATGATCCCCATACACGTGAGCCCCCCGAGGCCCCTCATCTCCCCACCCCATAATCCCACGATCTCCCCTTCTCAATCCCCGGGGCCAGGACTGGCACCTCTGGGCTTTGAGGGGATCACAGCCACGACCCCGGGCTCCCCCAAAGCTGCCCCCGCCCACTCCCACCCCTCCTCTCCAACCAGCAGCCTGTGCTTCAGTTTTTAAAAATTTTATTTATAACAATATCTGTTTTGTTTAGTTGTAAAGTAATCCAGCAAAAATTATTAAAACATTTCCCCCCAATAAAAGGATGGGGTCCCCCCCCGCCCCCCCACATGCGTTTATTTATTTCTACTAAAAAAGCTAGGTCATTTCCAGGTTTTTTTTTTTTTTTGTGGGTTTTTTTTTCTTTCTTTTTCTTTTTCCTGTTAAAAAATGTGCATGTTGGAGAGCGGGTGAGGGGCAGGTGAGAGGCCGGAGCGGGGGGGGTTAAGGGGCTGGGGACCCCCCCGCACCGCAGCGGGGCTGGGGGCTTCATCCTGGCCCCTGTAACAGTCGGGCAGAGAATGGGGGAGAGGGAGGCTCAGAGAGGGAGGGGAAAATTAGGGAGAGAGGGGAAAAGGGAAGGAGGGAAGGCGAGGAGGGAGAGGGAGAATGGGGGGAAAACAAGGGAGGAAGGGGAATGGGGGGCTGGGGGGGATTGCAGAGGCCAAGCTGCAGGAGAAGGGGGAAGGCAGGGAGCAGCAGGGGGAAGGAAACGGGGTCCCTGGGGAGGGGAGCTGCTGCAGTTGGGGATGGTTTGGGAGCATGTGGGACCCCCCTTCTGCCTCCCCCCGACCTGTGCCCCCCGGAGCAGTGACCCCACGTCTCCCATCGGCCCCAGCCCCGATGTGCTCACCCCGGTACCACCACACTCCAGCCTGTCCTGGGGGCGAGAGGGGCTGAGAATGGGCGAGAGGGACAGGGAGAGAAAGGGAAAGGGAAAGGGAAAGGGAAAGGGAAAGGGAAAGGGAAAGGGAAAGGGAAAGGGAAAGGGAAAGGGAAAGGTGGGGGGGGGGCCCAATGTAAAGAGATTTAAAATAAACCAAAGCCGGGTCTGGCAATGAAGACGCCGAGGCCTGGGACCGGGGAATATACAGGTAATAATACTGCTCACATAGAAAAGTAATAATCCTTCATTTGTACATTTATACAGCGGCTCGTGGCCCTCCCCCCGGCCCCCCACCCGGCGGGGGCTGTGCCAGGCCCAGGCCCTGCAGCCCCTCGTCCCCACGCCCCTATGCCAGGGGGTCTGCCATGTCGTCGTCCCCCCGCGCCAGCAGCTCCCGTTTCTCGTCCGTGCTGGCCAGGGAGTTGCGGCTGTTGTGGGCGCCCATGTACAGCGTGGCATAAACCGGGTTGGTGAAGTTGGTGGGCTGCAGAGAAGGGGGAGCAGGTGAGAGGGGGCACAGACAGCTCTCCCTACCCAGAAGTGTCAACCCCAGGGGTGTTCTCTGTGCTGGAGTGACTCAGTGAGAGCTCCCACCAGCTGTGAGCTCCTCCTGGGACATGGGACAGTTCCACTGGCAGCCCCCAGCCCCAAAGCCTTTGTGACTCCTCAGAGCCCTCCAAAGCCTTTGTGACCCCTCAGAACCCTCCAAAGCCTTTGGGACCCCTCAGCCCCAAAACCTTTGTGACCCCTCAGAGCCCCCAGCCCCAAAGCCGTTGTGACCCCTCAGAGCCCTCCAAACCCTTTGTGACCCCTCAGAGCTCTCCAAAACCTTTGTGACCCCTCAGAGCCCTCCAAACCCTTTGTGACCCCTCAGAGCCCTCAGCCCCAAAGCCTTTGTGACCCCTCAGAGCCCTCCAAAGCCTTTGTGACCCCTCAGAGCCCTCAGCCCCAAAGCCTTTGTGACCCCTCAGAGCCCTCAGCCCCAAACCCTTTGTGACCCCTCAGAGCCCCCCAAAACCTTTGTGACCCCTCAGAGCCCTCCAAAGCCTTTGTGACCCCTCAGAACCCTCCAAACCCTTTGTGACCCCTCAGAGCCCCCCAGCCCCAAAACCTTTGTGACCCCTCAAAGCCCTCTGAAGCCTTTGCAATCCCTCAGACACGTCCAAGCCCTGAAACCTTTGCAGCCTCTCGGAGTACCTCCCTTTCTCCCACCCCAAAGCCTCTGTGAGCCTTTGGAGCCTCCCTCAGAGCATCCTCAGCCCCAAAACCTTTGTGAACCCCCATAGTCTCCACCAGCCCCAAAGCCTCTGTCACCCCTCGGAGTTCCCCTAATCCCAAAAAGTTTGCAAACTCTTAGAGCCCACCCAGCCTCAAAGGCTTTGTGATCCCTCAAAGCTTTTGCAACCTCTCAGAACTCCTGGAACTGAAGCCTTTGAGACCCTCAGAGCCCCATCAGCCCTAAAGCCTGTTCAGCCCTGCAGAGCCCCCCCAGGACTGCTGCACAGAGAGCCCTGAGAGCCACAGCAATGTGCCCCCCACCCCGGCACGTGTCCCCCCTACACCTCCCACTTCGGACAGGACCCTGCAGAGCTGACAGCCCCTCACCTTGTCAGGGTCCAGGGCAAAGTCGGCGTCCAGCAGCTCCCCCACGTCATCATCAGGCTCCCCCTCGTACATTTTGTAGGTGGGATTCCCGATCTCCACGTTCATGGCACCGTTTGTCATCCGCTGGTGCTGGAAGCCCTTGGCACTGAGGTGGGGGAGGCACAGGGTCAGAGCCAGTGACATCCCTGGCTGTCCCCCTCGAGGCTTTCACAGCCAGCAGGAGCAGGTCCTGCCCCTCTACCCCACTAGAACTCACCCTTTAATTCTCCACTTGTACCAGACAAAAGCCACCACGGTGAGGAGGATGAGGAGCAGCAGGATGGGGATGACGATGGAGGCTGTTCCTGTGGGAGGAAGGCATGGGAACAGTCAGAACCTGGGGAGGGGGACGGTGCTCATATGGGGCTGGCCATGTCCCCCTTCCACCACAGAACGGGGTGCAGGAGTCACACAGGGACACTGGGCAGCCCTGGATCACCACCAACCCCCCCACACTGTGGAAGGAGGGGGTCACACGCTGCCCCCACCCCCACTTACGGCTGCTCTGCTGCTCGCCCACGATGAAATCCTCGCAGCGTGGGCCCGTCATGCCCGTGGGACACCTGGGAGGGCAGGGAGAGCACCGGGGTTAGCGGGGCAGGGCCATGCAGGGAGGGAGAGAGGGAGAGGTGGGCACAGACCTGGGGTCAGGGTGGGGCGGGGGGCACACAGATCGGGGTGTGTCAGTGACGTCTCGGGGGGCAAACAGCCCGCCTGTCCCCCCCTCCCATGTCCCCCCAGGCCCCTCCTCTCTTACAGGCATTCGGGCAGCTGTGTCTTGTCGCTGATGGAGCAGGTCCCGCCGTGCAGGCAGTAATTGTCACAGGTCAGGCAGCTCGGGGCTATCTTCCCATCAGGGCAGCTGTGGGGGCACAGAGGGTCAGCCCCATGGGTACCACCAGCTGTCCTGTGCCTTCCCGGGTGTTCTGTGCTCCCCTCCTGCCCCTCGGGACTCATTTGTTGGCTCGTCCCACCCACTCATGGCTGGGACACCAGGATGGGCTTTGGGGAGACACTGAGACACCTCCACCTCCTCCTCCCACGACGGTCAGATCCCCTGGATTTATCTGCCCTGAATTACCGACCCAACTGTGGCTGATCCTGCACAGGGGGCACAGGTTTCTCTGGGGTCTCTGTGCCCACCACCCCTTTTCCTCCCTCCAGCTTGACACTCCCAGCACCTACATGCAGGAGACCTCCCCGCTCTGCTTGTTGATGCTGCACTTGCCCTCCTGGCACCGGGAGCACTTGTTCTCCTGGCACTGGGCGCCCTCGAATTGAGGGGGGCAGCGGCACTGCTTGGCACCACTGGCTGTCATCTGGCACACGCCGTCATTCTCACAATAGTCAAAGCACTGCCCTGTGGGGGGACAAGGGGGTCAAGGGTGGGCAGCCCCTCAGCCACCCCTCCAGAGGGCAGCTGGTGGCCCTGGTCCCTCATGGAGCAAGAGGGGGACCTGGAAATCCAATCCCACGAGTGCTGTTCTCAGGGATTCCCCCGAAAGAGGGGGACATGGGAGCCCAACCCCTGATGCTGTCCCCAGGTATTCCCACACAGCATCCCCCAAAAGAGGGTTGGGAGCCCAACCCTCTGGCACTGTCCCCAGAGGTCTCCCCCAGACATCCCCAAAAGAGGGACACCTATCCTCCCAACACACCCACTGCTGTCCCCAGGTGTTAGGGACACCCATCCTCCCAACACACCCACTGCTGTCCCTAGGTATGAGGGACACCCACCCTCCCGATGTCCCCACTGCTGTCCCCAGGTATGAGGGACACCCATCCTCCCAACACACCCACTGCTGTCCCCAGGTATGAGGGACACCCACCCTCCCGATGTCCCCACTGCTGTCCCCACCCCGTGGCACAGCGTGTGGCACTCACGGTACTGGCAGCGGTCCCCGATGAAGGTGGGCAGGCAGCGGCAGGTGGGCTGATTGCCCTGGTTGACCGTGCAGCTGCCGTTGTGCTGGCAGTAGTCCGTGCACACCTGCTGGTTGCACCGGGGCCCGGTGAAGCCGGTGGGGCAGCGGCAGGTCGGCATTCCTGCGGGTAAAACCCGTTAGCTCTGCGCCCACCTGTCCGTCCGTCCGTCCATCACTGAGCCCTCGGCTCACCTGAGGGGGAGGCGGCGCAGGTGCCCCCGTTCTGGCAGTAGTCCCAGCACTGGTCGATCTGGCACTTGTCCCCGTTGTAGCGCGGCTGGCAGCGGCACTTGGCCTGCTTGCGGGCGTTGAGGAAGCAGCTGCCGCCGTTCAGACACACCAGGTCACACGTGTCGGTGGTGGGCACTGAGAGGGAGGGATGGAAGTGAGCAGGACTGGGCTGGCAGGACCCAGCCTTCCTCCTCATCCTCATCCTCTCCTCCTCTGGTGTCACCTACCGACAGGGGAGACGGTGGGCGAGGGAATGACCACGCAGGTGCCGTTGTCCAGGCGTTTGCCATTGGGGCAGGTGCACACGGGGCCGCTGGGGCTGAGCAGGCAGAGCCACTCACACTTCTTGCGGTCACAAGGGTTGGTCACTGCGGGAGGAGAGGACACAGGCGGTGAGGACAACAGGGAGAGGACAGTGGGGTGGTGACAGCATGGTGACCCACAGCCCTTCTTGCTCCACAGCACCTCTAGGACATTCCTCTCTACAGCCCAGTGCTGTCCCTCCCATGCCCTGAGGTGGCCACCTGACCACTCACCACTGCAGCTGGACTCCCCCAATCCACCTCACCAAACCCAGACACCCCCACTTTGGGCAGGGAGCTGGGGGTCTGAGTCCCCTCTTCCCAAGCCGGCACCTCACATCAGGTATCAGGCACCTCCCTACTATCCCAGGAGCAAGGTGGGGGTCCCCGGCCGACACACACCCTCTGGCTGCTTGTACTGGTGGTAGAGCACGACGTCGGTGGCGTGGTTGAGGCCAGATGTCAGGTTGGTGACAGGCTTGTGCCCAAACTTGTGAATCTTGAAGATGCGGTTGTTGATGTAGGTGACGCCGTAGATGTAGTCCTCAAAGATGTCGATGCTGAACGGGTGGCTCAGCCCTGGGGAAGCCAGCAGGGGACATGTGGAGGCAGGAATTTGGGGTAGGTCCGAGGCCAGGGACCCCCACGGGGCGTCCCTTACCCTTCTTGTTGTCGATGGCCACGACGGGGTCGGTGCCGTTGAGCCGGATGCTGCCGATGACGGAGAGCTTGGCGTCGGCCCAGTACAGCCTCTCGTTGTGGTAGTCCACGGCCAGGCCTGAAGGGACACAGCCCCCAGTGAGCCCCCAGTCCACCCCAAGCCCCTCCTGACCAACTGACCCACAGAGCAGTCCCCCCATTGCCCGTACTGCCACGGAGCTCCAAGCCCCCAGAACAACCCTCCCCAACACAATTGGTTGAGCATATCCCCATCATGGTTTTGTCCCCTCCTGTCACCTCTCTCTCTCACCTGTTGGCCACTGGATGTTGTCCTGCACCAGGGTCTCCCGCAGCGTCCCATCCATGGCAGCTGTCTCGATCTTGGGGTGATTGCCCCAGTCTGACCAGTACATCGTTCTGTAAGGACACAGGAAGGTCATTCCCAGGGGAACAGGGCAGCCCAATGAGCAGGGAGGAGAAACCCTCCCACACTGTCCCCATGGCACCCTGGAGTCACCAGGTAACTCTGGGGTAACTCGAGAAGACACAGAGAGTGACACTGGGACACATGGGTGGGCTTGTGGTGAGGGGAGTGTCGTGAAGGCTGGGAAGAGGGATGGGATGAAGACTCAAGTCCCTCACCCCCGTAGTGGATCAACCACAATGGCATGAGGCTCATCGATCATCCCCGAAATCAGCGTCTTGCGGTTCTCGCCCTTCATCTGCGCCACCTCGATGACGTCCCGCCCCGAGTCCGTCCAGTAGATGTTCCCAGCCACCCAATCGATGGCGATTCCCCGCGGCATCTTCAGCCCTGAGATCTGTGTGGGGCAGAGCAGGGACAGGTGAGGGGGGAGGACACCATCAGCCCATCCCCGTCGCTCCCACCGTGCCCTGGGGAGCTCGCTCACGTTCAGGTGCGTGACGCCGCCGTCGATCTGGCGCCGGTTGCGGTTGGAGGCGGTGGAGGCAGAGGAGGAGGCGGGCAGCTCCCGGTACGAGATCCGGCCCGTGTGCCAGTTGGTCCAGTAGATCTTGTTGCCCTTGACGTAGATGTCCATGGCGTCGATGCGCACGTTCTCATCGCCCTGGAAGGCTGGCTCGTAGGCGGAGTTGGGGTTGAAGGGGTACATGCTCCTGATCTTGTTGTCGTCCGCAATGTAGAGGATCTGGTGCTCAGAGCCTGCAGAGGAGGAGGAGGAGGAGGAGGAGAGGTTGGCACAGGCTGCACTGGGAACAGGGGCTCAAGCAGGAGTGGTGATTCAGCTGGGAATGGAGGCTCAGCCCAGCTCTCTGGTGGGACACGGACAGAGTCACTGGGAGCTCGTCATTGCCTTGGGGCTCACTCTGCCAGGGATGGACAGACTGATGGCACCAGCGGTACCAGAAAGGTGGGCAGGGCAGCAGGGGGTTGGAGGGAAGAGCAAAGGATTCCCACAGAAGTGCATGGGGGGCTCTTGGCACACAAATAGAGACACACACAAAACCCGTGTGGGTCTCTGTTCCCTCCTGACCTTCCGCCTTGCACATGTTGTCTGTCTTCATGAAGTTCTTGGAGCAGCTGCAGACGTGAGAGCCCTTGGTGTTGTTGCAGAGCTGGGAGCAGGTCCCGAAGCGCAGGCACTCGTTGATGTCTGGGCAGCAGGAGATGGGATCAGACCCGGAGGGTGACCTTGCAGACCCCAACTCTGCCCCAAGGACACCATCCCTGCCGCCCCAGCCCCACCTCAGCTGTGAAATCATATCTTACTGGCAAAAAAATAAAAAGCCAAACCCCACAGGCTGATCCCGAGCTCTCTCCAGCAGCAGCAGGAAGTACCTTGGCAAAAATTCTTGTCCGGCACCTTCTGGAAGCCTCTGCGGCAGGTGCAGTATGAGGTGGACTGGGACTGGACGCACTGGGCTTCATCCCCACACATGGTGGTGTTGGTCATGCAGTCGTATGACTTGTGCTCTGCGGTGGGACGCGTGTCACACGCGTGTCACATGCGTGTCACAGCGAGTTCCCCAGCCCCCACCAAGCCCCTGGCTCCCCACCCACCGTGGGAGCAGGATTCCTCATCAGAGCCGTCTCCGCAGTCATCGAAGAAGTTGCAGCGGAGGTTGGCACTGATGCACTTCTTGTTCCCACACAGGAACTCGTTCTTGTCCTGGCTGCAGCTCTTGGGCTTGGCCGTGGGTGACTCTGCGGGTGAGGGGCAGCAGCTGTGACCCCCATGTCCTGGGCACCCATCCCCGTGGGACCCTCTGGGGGCAGGCAGCAACTTGGGACCCTACATCCACACCCTGATTTGGGGAGGAAAGACTGGGCAAAGCCAACCCCAACACTTGGGCTGAACCCTGGGGCTGTGGGAGGACCATCCCAAGGGCCACAGCGACCACGCAGGCACCTTTGGCCGGGCAGGCTCAGGGCTGTGCCCACGGGCAGCCCCACTCACCGCAGTCCTTCTCATCCGTGTTATCTCCACAGTTGTCAATGCCGTCGCACTGTCGACCGATCCACAGACATACCCGGTCGTTCTTGCAGCGGAACGGTCTGTTGGGGGGACACTGGAATTTCACTGCACCAGCAAACAGAAACAAACGGTGACGGTGAAAGGAGACGCCGTAGCCAGGCTGTCACACATGTCACGAGCTGCTGCTCGGCCTCTGCCCGCTCTCCAGGGAGGGCTGTCCCACGCGGGCGAGCGGGCTCCGGAGGCTGAAGCAAAGAGACTGAAGCAAAGACAATCGCCCGGCTGCTGTGAGCCCTCTCCTCGCCCAGCCCTGGCCCCCCCAAGCCCCCTCCCCACCGCCAGCCCCTCGCCCCGCTCAGCCCCTCTGCAACTCCTTTCCCTCAACTGGAGCCACCTCCAGACCCTCGGCCCCACCGGCCACTCCCAAGAGGAGCTGCCAAAAGTCTCCCCCCAGACCCTCCAGTCCCTGCAGTGGTGCCTGAGCTCCAGGACTGCCACCCCATCCTGGGGTATGGGAGGGCTCAGGGCAGAGGCACGGCAGTGTCACTCACAGCACTCCTCGGGATTCTCGTCGGAGTTGTCCCCACAGTCGTCCTCCCCGTCGCACTTCCAGGCCAGGGGCTTGCACAGGGTGTTGTTGCACTGGAACTCGTCCAGGGGACACGTGCGAACTGTGATGGCGCAAGAGGGGACACGTCAGCTCGTGCTGCCCTGCTGCCAAAACCCCAGCCTGGGGTTGCAATTCCAATTTCCAGCACGGACAGGGGGTCTCCGGGGCTGCAGGGTTTCCAGGGCTCGGATACGTGTCCGTGCATGCTCCAGGGCGGGGCAGAGAGGGGTGGACACACACACGGGGGAGCGCTCCCACCCGCAGCACGGACACAGGTGACACGAGGGCAGGGAAGGGGGGGGGACACAACCAGCCCCAGGGGACACACAGCTCTGCCATTACCCCCGGTGCCACAGTTCTCCTCATCGGAGCCATCCATGCAGTCGGCGTCGGCGTCGCAGCGCCAGCGCATGGGGATGCAGTGCCCGTTCTTGCACTTGAACTGGTCAAACTCACAGCGGGGAGTGCAGTCTTTCTGCAGGGGACAGGCGAGGGACACGGTCAGCAGGGACAGTGTGGCCATGGCAGGCTGCTCTCCTATTGCCACACGCAGGCTTTGAGCCCCAGGGCCACCGGCAGGGCCAGAGGCAGAGCTGTGTCCCCCTCCCGCTGCCTCATCGGGGCCGTACCTCGTCGGAGCCATCAGCACAGTCGTGGTCCCCGTCACACTTCCACCTGCCCGCGATGCAGCGGCCGTTGGCACACGAGAACTCGCTCTCAGAGCAGGGCCGAGGTGCTGGGGACAGAGAACACAGGATGTGCCCTGAGCCTGGGGACAGGCTGTGAGGGCACGGGGTGTCCCCTGCCAACAGCTGAGGGGGCACAGGCTGACACGGACACACGGCTGGTGACACTGGGGACAAGAGGGTACAGGCAGAGCTGTGGGAGCTGCCAGAGGGGCACAGCTGGTCCCACCTCCCAGCCCCTTCCCACCCCACTCCAGGGCTCCCAGCTCCTTGTGGGGGTTTTGGGGGGCACTGTGGCCACACAGCCTGGCTGTCCCCCAGGTCACTCACTCTCCACAGGGCAGCACCAGCCCCGCTGCTGCCCATCCTGGCTGCTCCCCAGGAAGGAGGAACTGCAGCGGTGCCTTGGAAGAGCCTCATCCCCATCTCCCCTCACAGGGCACGGGGACAGACATCCGCTCACAGCTCAGTGGCACAGTCAGTGCCAAACCCAGGAGGACGGCACGGGGCCCAGCTGCCCACCTGGGATGGCTCTTGGGACCCTTCCCCTCCCCACGGCCCCAAGGTATTGGGGTACAGGGACTCTGGTCACAGCACAGGACTGTGGGGGAACAGGGGGTGTCCAGGTGGAGCAGGGAGAGTCACGGTGGGGATGGGTTTTGGAGCCAAGTTCAAGCCATGCACGGGCTCTGCAGAGCAGCAGGGTCAGCCCCTCCCTGGCTGTAGCTCCATGGAGGGAGAAGCTGGTGCTGATGCTCAGTAAATCCACCTGGATTGTCCAGTCCCGACCCCTCTGCCCTCACCTAGAAATTATTGTCTTCATTGATTTTAGAGAGACTGTACATGGAATTAAAAGATTTTGGCAGGAACCTACCTCTGAGCGCCCCATAACGACAGTGTGAAAATGGAGAAAAACATAAGATGAAGTGAAATGGCACAAACTCAAAAACACAACGGGAAATCAACAGAAAAGAAAACAAAAGCTGCACCCTAAAGAGCTGCAGGAAGACAGAGGGACCCAGTGGGCACTGCAGGGTAGGAGAGGGTCTGGCAGCAGACCCTGGTGCTGTCCCACAGGCAGCCTGAACCCCTCTGGAGGGACAGAGCCACACTGGAGCCCTGGGAATGGCCTTGTCCTTGAGGACACTCCTGCTCCTTGGCTGCTTAGTGGAGTAGGTGCTGGCACACAAGCAGGAGCTCCTGAAGGGGCACCACCGAACTCTCTGTCCCAGCTCTGGGGATCAGCCACCTCCCCACGCATTGGCCCAGGCCTGAGGTTGTGACACGGGTCCCTCCTGAGCTCTGTGTGTCCCCACCACCATCTCAGGTGCCATTGCCAGGCAGGGGGTGACACAGGGCATGATGCTTGGTGGCAAAGCAGGACAAGGTGCCCTCAGGTGTCTCCAGCCACGCTGGGCCCCCCTACTGCTGCAGGGAGCATGTTGGGGTGACCCCTTCCCTGTCACCCATCACCCTTGGGGTGTCTCCTTGGCACAGCCTCCCCTCTCTGGGGCCAGGCTCTCGAGATCCCTGGAGCTGGGGGTGTCCTGGCTGGGGGACACGGTGACACTCGCGGCCACCAGCCTGACACTCCCCAGCAGCAGAAGAGGGGCTGGGGAGGCCCAAACCTCTCCCCTCTCCACTGCTCCGCCCCAGGGACAGCAAAGGCTCGGGGGTGGGACGTACTGCAGCTCTCCTCGTCCGAGTTGTCCCCGCAGTCGTTGTCGTAGTCACACTGCCAGCGGCCCGGCACACAGCGGTTGTTCTTGCAGCGGAACTGGTACGGCTCACAGGTGCGCTCATCTGCGAGCGACAGGGGACAGGGACAAGGGTCAGCAGTGCCAGAAACCAGGGGAGGGATGGGACAGGGGTCAGCAGTGCCCCAAATCAGGACATGGATGGGAGAGGGGTCAGCAGTGCCCCAAATGAGGGCAAGGATGGGACAGTGACAGGGGTCAACACTGCTCTGCATGAAGGCATGGATGGGACAGGGGTCAGCACTGCCCCAAATCAGGGGAGGGACAGGTCAGGGATAGGGGTCAGCACTGCCCCAAATAAGGGCATGGATGGGACAGGGACAGGGGTCAGCACTGCCCCAAATCAGGGGAGGGACAGGTCAGGGATAGGGGTCAGCACTGCCCCAAATAAGGGCATGGATGGGACAGGGACAGGGGTCAGCACTGCCCCGACTATGGTGAGGGATGTGACAGGGACAGGTGTCAGCACGCCCTACAGAAGGGGACAGGAAGAGGATAGGGACAGGGGTCAGCACGGCCCCAAATGAGGCAAGAGACTGACAGAGACAGGGACAGGTGTCAGCACCGCCCCACACAAAGGGACAGGATGGGGACGGGGACAGGTGTCAGCACTGTCCTGAGTAAGGGGAAATATGGGACAGGGACGGGTGAGAGCACTCTGCTGCATGAGGGGAAGGACAGCACAGGGACAGGGAAAGGTATCAGCACTGCCCAAATTAAGAGGAAGGAAGGGACAGGGACAGGGGGCACCAATGTCCCAAAGGGCAGGACAGGACAGGGCACAGAAACAATGACAGGGGTCAGTGCTGCCCTGCACAGTGGGAGATATGGGACAGGGATGGGATCAGCACTGCTCCAAATGAGGGGAGGAATGGGACAAGGACAGAGGTCAGCACTGCCCTGTATGACAGGAGGATGAGACAGGGACAGGTGCCAGCACTGCCCTGAACGTGAGGAGGGACAGGACAGGGACAAAGACAGGGTCAGAGGTTAGCACTGCTCCACACGATGGATGGGACCAGGACAGGTGTCACCACTGCCCAGCACCTCCCTCTGACCCAAAGGAGCAGCTGGAACTCTTGGGGCACCCCATAGGAGACAGCCAATGCCAGGCCAGCCTGTCCCTTGGGGAACAGGGACACAGGATGACACTGGCTCGTCCCCACAGCCCCTGCTCACCGCATTCCTCCTTGGGCTCATCGGATCCATCCCCACAGTCATCCTCCCCGTCACACTTCCAGCGCGCTGGGATGCACCGGCCCGAGTCCTTGCACCGGAACTCATCTACACCACAGGTCATTTGGGCTGCAGGGGACAAAGTGACACAGGCACGGGGAAGGGATCAGCACTGGTCAGGCACGTGTCGTTCTCTGCAGCGCTGATGAGCAGCCTGGAGCTGGGTGAGATCCCCCTCCCTTCCAAGCAGTTCTCCAAGGAGAAGTCAGGGAGAGGAGGATCCCAGCAGGACAGAGCCACCAACACCATCACCCACTGCCCAGAGGGACTGAGCAGAGACTGAGGAGTGACTGAGCAGGGACTGAGGAGAGAACGAGGTAGAACTGAGCCGGAACTGAGCAAGGACTGAGCAGGGATTGAGGAGGGACCAGGTAGAACTGAGCAGGAACTGAGCAGGAACTGAGCAAGGACTGAGCAAGGACTGAGCAAGCTCAAGGGATTGAGGAGAGACCGAGGTAGAACTGAGCAGGGACAGAGCAGGGACCAAAAAAAGACTGAGCAAGGACAAAAAGGGACTGAGCAGGGACCTGCCACCCCGCCAGCACACAGAGGTGCCCAGCGTGGATATTTTACACATGGCCAGAACCCCCTCCCCACACAGGTCCCTTACTGCAGTTGGCAGGTTCATCGGAGCCGTCCACGCAGTCGTTGTCACGGTCACAGACCCAGACACGGGGGATGCAGCGCTTGGTGATGGCACATTGGAACTGGTTGGGGGCACAGGTCACCTCGGCTGCAGGAGGGAGAAGGGGTGTCAGGAAGGACAGCAGGGCAGACAGGGACCAGCCACGCCTTTTCCCAGAAAACAGCTGTGAGGTGCGTGGGTGCTCCAGGGATCACAAGGGGCTGGTGTGCTCGGTGGAAGAGATGGAGCAGAACCACAAAAAGGCCTCAGAAGACTCCAAGCTATGGGGGGACAGGACAGAGGCCACCAGATCCCTCAGCTGGGCAACAGCCTCAGCCCAAATCACTTCAAGAGATTTAAGGATGTCATTTCCACTAGGAAACAGCAGCGTCTGCGATGGGGACAGAGGGTCTGTGGAGACCCGGGGTATGGAGAAAGCCCTGAGACAACCCAGGGGGCCAAACGCCCCAAGACATGGACCTGAGCCCCTCAGTCTGGCCCATGCTTGCTCCCACCTGACACCCTGAGTCCCCCACTCACGACAATCCTTCTCGTCCTCGCCATCCCCGCAGTTGTCCTGCCCGTTGCAGCGGAAGATGCCGGGGATGCAGCGGTTGGTGTTGGTGCACTTGAACTGGCTGGGCAGGCAGACGTGGATGTCTGGGGAAGAGGTGACACAGTCAGGGGGTGACAGGCTGCAGCTCCATGCTGTGGGGGCCTGGGGGTAACGAGGGGATGCAGGGAACCTACCACAGTTGGCCTCATCCGAGTTGTCCTGGCAGTCGTTGTCACCGTCGCAGATGAAGGCGGGGTTGGTGCAGATCCCTGTGGAGCACTGGAACTGCCCTGGCCTGCACTTGAACTCAGCTGTGGGGTAACACAGGGCCACAGGTTTGCTCTGAGGAACATTTCTAGGGCACACCTCAACCTCAAACCACTGTTCCACCCCTCTGCAGTCCTTTGCAGGGATCCAGCATCCAATTCTGGGCTCCAGCCCTGCTCCATGGGACAACCCTGACACAGGGACAAGTGTGTCCCACTGCTCCCTGAACCCTGTTATTGGACTGACCCTCCCTCCCATGAGGCTGTCCCAACAGCCCAAGGTGCTGGGACCTGGGGACCTGTGTCACCCCCTGGCACTCACGGCAATCCTCCGGCTCGTCCGACCGGTCCCCGCAGTCGTCCTCGGTGTCGCATTTCCACCAGAAAGGGATGCACTTGTCGTTCTTGCAGACAAACTGATGGAGGGAGGAGCTTGTGGGGTGGCTCAGGATGGGGAGGGGGGATCCCAAAAGATTTCATCCCCAGCAAGCTCAGCCAAGGGCACTGATCCTGTGCTGTCCCCTCCAGGTATTCCCAAATCCTGACCCAAAGCAAAACCTTAACTCCACCCAGGCCCTGGGGTTTGAGGAGAGGGGCTGAAGAACATTCCAGAACTGGAGGGTTTCTGGCTCCCCTGGACACCCCCAAATATAAAGTGCCACAGGAGAGAAGTGTTACACCCACAGAATACTGTGCTGCATCCCAGCACCCTTGGGGAGACCACGGCAGGAGGGACACAGGCATGGGGAATTTCCAGGCAGGCAGGGACAGGCAGGGACAGGCAGGGACAGGCAGGGACAGGCAGGGACAGGCAGGGACAGGCAGGGACAGGCAGGCAGGGGCTTACCTGGCTGGCTGTGCAGTTGGACACGCAGGTTTTGCCATCGCTGCCCAGGTAGAAGTTGGTGGGACAGGCACACTTGTGCCCCCCGCCCGGCGAGAGCAGGCAGAGGTTGCTGCAGCCACCATTGTTGGTCTTGCAGGGATGGTTGGGAACTGGGGAGAGCAGGGTGACAACAGCCAGTCAGACCAAGCTGGGGACCCTCAAGGCAGCACGGGAGCACCTTGTCACCCTGCTCCTGCTCCCCCTGCCCAACCCATGTCCCCCCATGTCCCTTCCCCAGGGCGGTTCCCCAGCACTGGCACCCCCAGGCCGTGCTCACCGTCGGGCTGGCGGTAGGGGTGGTAGATGTGGATGTCCATGGGCCGGTGCAAGGTGCTGATCAGCAGCGTCTTGTTGGCTCCTGTTGTCTTGTGGGCCCTGTTGATGGACTTGGTCTCCCAGTCGGTCCAGTAGATGAAATCCTCGAAGAGGGTGAGCGCGAAGATGTGTGGGATGTCCTGGCTCAGCACTGCAAGGGGAGCGGGCGCTCAGCGAGGGGCTGTGCCACCTTCCCCTCTCACAAGGAGGCAGCCACTTCCCTGGACACAGAGAACTGGGACTGGCCCCAGCAGCCCAGGCTCCCACTCCAACAGCCTGGAGCCTCCCCAAGGCCCGCTGGCACAGCAGAGCCCCGGTGCTCTCACCCGTGTGCCGGTTGGAGCCGTCCAGGCTGGCAAACTCGATGTAATCCTCACGGGCATCAGCCCAGTAGATCCGGCTGTTGATGTAGTCAAGGGTGAGCCCGTTGGGCCACGTGATCTTGGTGTCCACGATGACGCTGCGGTTGGTGCCGTCCATGCCGATCTTCCCAATCAGAGAGTGGTCCCCCCAGTCTGTCCAGTAGAGGTAACTGGGGATGAAACAGAAGAGCACGGAGAGGTTGAGTTGGAAACCAGAGAAATTTCTCTCGGTGAGGGTGCTGAGGCCCTGGCACAGGCTGCCCAGAGAAGCTGTGGCTGCCCCATCCCTGGAAATGTCCAAGGTTGGACAGGGCTTGGAGCAACCTGGGATAGTGGAAGGTGACAGCAATGGGGTGGAACAAGATGCTTTAAGGTCCCTTCCATCCCAAACCATCCCGCGACTCTGTGATAAATGGAAGCGCATGGGCACAAGGTAGGGAAAAGGTAGGGACACCACACATCCTGGTGTCCCAGAGGCCAAGAGGAAAGGCTTCACCCCATCTCCCAACCTCTGGGACTACAGCAAGGTGAGCACAGCCCCCTCCTCTCCCCAGCAGGGAGGCAGGTCCATGTCCCCCAGGCTCTCACCCATTCTGCACATCCACCACGAGCGCGCGGGGCTCGCGCAGGCCCGAGTTGACCAGCACGGTGCGGTACGCGCCGTTCAGCTTCGACACCTCGATGGTGTCCCGACCCTTGTCACACCAGTACAGGTTTCCTCCCACCCAGTCCACAGCCAGCCCATCGGGGTTGCTGAGCCCCGTACGGTGAAGGACCTGCCAGGAGGAATCAGAGGTGACAGGGCTGAGCAGAGAGAACCACAGCCTGATCTCTCAGGGGTGACAGCATCCTCCTTCCCAGCCCAGATCTTCTTCCTCACTCCTCTCTTAGGTTTAGATGGGATATGGGGAAAAAATTCCTTCCTGTGAGGGTGGGGAAGTCCTGGCACAGGTTGGGCAGAGAAGCTGGGGCTGCCCCATCCCTGGAAGTGTCTAAGGCCAGGTTGGATGGGGTTTGGAGCAACCTGGGATAGTGGAAGGTGTCCCTGCCCATGGCAGGGGAGCGAAACTGGATGAACTTTAAGATCTCTGCTGACCCAAATCATTCCACGACTCCATGACTCTTCCTCCAACCTTCCTTGTCACTCATTTCAGGGCAGTGTGGAGCCCACCCCTGCTTGGGGTGGGGCTGCAAAACATCCCACAGCAACTGGGGCTGATTCCCAAAGCCCAGTGATGTCCCCACAGCGGGGTAGGAGGTGGGTGAGGCCTGGCTGCCCGCCCTGGGGGTGCCCCAGGGGCTGCCCCCCATCCTCACCTGGACGTTGCTGCCGTTGATGTGCATGCGGCGGATCATGCTGCCCTGCGTGGTGACATCTGTCCAGTAGATCATCTGCTCCCGGTAGTCGAAATCCAGAGCCACGGCGTTGTTCAGCCCCTGGAGAGGAGGGAAGGAGAAGGGTCACAGCAGCCTCAGTGGCTGGCATGGGCTCTGGGGGGTTTTATAGAGCCCATGGCCTCCCTGCCTGCTCCTCGCTCACAGTGACCTCCTGACATTTAGATGGATCTACCATTCCTCTGGGAAGCCGAGAGCCCAAACTCCTGAGCTGGCAGCTCCCTTCAGGGCCCACTCCATCCCCAAATCCCAGCCACCTGGGGCTGGTGTTCCTCCTGCTCCCAGCTCACCCCGCACCTGCTTGAGCAGAGTGTAGTTGGAGCCATCCAGGTTGAGCTTCCTCAGATAGTAGCGGTTGGCGAAGATGAGGAAAGGCTCTTCATCTGCATGGGGAAAGACGGGAAAAGTAGCAGGGGAGCACTGCTGGGATGTGGGCAGAGCCCAACAGACCTGCCACCCTCTCAGTCCCACTCCCACATGAGTTAGGGGCAGCCACTTCACCCTCCAACTCCAGCACCAGCTGCGTCCCATGGTCACCAGGAACACCCTGGGCTCTGTGCCCACACCTGGCTCTCACCTGTGACAGCCTTGCAGCTGGTGGGGTTGTCAGGTCTGAGCTTGTAGCCCTCCGTGCAGAGGCACTTGAAGCTGCCCAGGGTGTTGATGCACTTCTGGCTGCAGGGGTAGGTGGTGGAGCACTCGTCGATGTCGATGCACGTCTTCCCGTCGTCCTTCAGCCGGAACCCGGGACGGCATCTGCACTGCAGGAGCAACCCGGAGCTGTCAGACACCTCCAAGGCCCGCACGCCGGGAGGTGGCAGGTGCTGGGAGGTGACAAGTGTCACCGTGGGACATGTGGACTCAGCAAGGACAGCTGAGATGCACAAACAGTGCCTGAAGCGCTCGCGTCAAATCCCTGGCCCAGCTGGCACAGGACAGACACAACCCTCACGTCTGTGGAGGAGGAATGGGAGGGAACAGCAGGAGCTGTGCCAGGGGAGGTTTAGGCTGGATATCAGGAAAAGGTTCTTCCCCCAGAGGGTGGCCAGGCACTGCTGGTTGGCTCAGCCCCAAGGCTGCCAGAGCTCCAGGAGCATTTGGAACAACACTCTCAGGCACAGGGTGGGATTGCTGAGGTCTCCTGTGCAGGGGCAGGAGTTGGACTTCAACAATCATTGTAGGCCCCTTCCAATTCAGGGCATTCTGCAATTCTATGATCTCTGCAGCCAGCCCCCTACCCCGAGGCCCCCTACCTTGTATCCAATCTTGAGGTCCTCACACTCCTGGGAGCAGCCACTCAGCTTCTTGTTGAGGCACTCGTTGATGAAACAGTTGAGCTCGTCAGAGCCGTCGGCGCAGTCGTTGTTGTTGTCGCAGAGCAGCGCCTCGGAGATGCAATTCCCGTTCTTGCAGAGGAAGAAGGAGTCGTTGCACTTGTTTTCTGCAGAGAGGAGGTGGCAGTGGTCAGTGGGGGCTCTGCTATCCCCCTCAGGACCCCACCATGACCCCAGCAGGTACCTGGGCTGCTGCAGCGCGGGTTCTTGGGCGCCTCGTCTGAGTGGTCGTGGCAGTCGAACTCCCCGTCACATTCCCACTGACGGTTGGCAAGGCAGCGGCCGTTCTGACAGCGGAACTCGTGGGGGCCACAGGTGGGATACTCTGAGGGAAGGTGAGGGGCTCAGCTGGCATCCCACCTTCCTGAGCCTTCCAGAGGCACCATGGAGCCACTCAGAGAGAGAGAGGCACCATGGAGCCAAACCTTCCTGAGCGACAGGGACACCACAGAGCAGCTGGCCTGGGACAGGGCTGCTCAGCACACACATGGATCTCTTTGTGGGTTTGGATCTCTCTGTGGGTTTGGATCTCTCTGTGGGTTTGGATCCCTTTGTGGGTTTGGATCCCTTTGTGGGTTTGGATCTCTCTGCGGGTTTGGATCTCTCTGTGGGTTTGGATCCCTCTGTGGGTTTGGATCCCTCTGTGGGTTTGGATCTCTCTGCGGGTTTGGATCTCTCTGTGGTTTGGATCCCTTTGCGGGTTTGGATCTCTCTGTGGGTTTGGATCTCTCTGTGGTTTGGATCTCTTTGTGGGTTTGGATCTCTCTGCGGGTTTGGATCTCTTTGTGGGTTTGGATGCTGGGCTGGGGTGTTGTTCTCCACCAACAATCCCCTTCTGCTGCCTCTCTGTGTTCTCTCTCACCACACTCACACCAAACCCCTCTGGGGTGAGGAAGACCCTCCCAGGGTACTGTCCCAAAAGCTCAGGAGCACCCAGCATGGTTGCCAGGTCAGTCCCCCTGGGTCCCACAGACACCCAGGTCCCACAGACACCCACCACACTCCGGGGACTCGTCGGAGCCGTCACCGCAGTCGTCGTCGTGGTCACAGACAAAGTGCTTGGGGATGCACTGCCGGTTCCCGCACATGAACTCCCGCTCGTCACAGGTGTTGTTGTACACTGCAACGGGGCACCACCACCATTAGCCCCCCGCCAGTCCCCGGCCTCCCCCAGCCCCCCAGCCTCGGGCACTCACAGCAGCCAGCAGCGAGGGTCTCATCGGCCCCGTCAGCACAGTCCTTGTCCCCGTCACAGAGCCAGCGCTCCGGGACGCACACGTAGGTGCCTGGGCACTGGAAGGATCCTGAGCTGCACGTGGTCAGCCCTGGGGACAGGAGGAACAGGATGGAATCTGGTCACCCCACTGCTGGGGAGCCTCAAGACCACAGGAGAGTGGTAAGACCACGAGCGGGAGAAGGGATGGGGAGAGGCAGGAACATGGTGACGGAGCAGGCAGGGACTGAGATGGGGAGAAGGGCTGGAGCAGACTCACGGCAGCGACTGTCCTCATCAGAGCCATCCCCGCAGTCATCGGCCCCATCACACACCCAGAGCTTGGAGATGCAGCGGTGGTTGTTGCACTCGAACTGCACAGGGTAGCAGAACTTGTCTGGGAGAGGAGAAGAGGAGGAGATGGAGGTCAGAGTGAGGTGATAAGGGGAGGAGACACCAGCAGAGCATGGGCAGGCTGGGCCAGCTGGGCTCCAGGACCCAGGGGGATATTGGGGGTACTGCTCGTGGTCACACAGGGCTGGTGTGGGACTCCCTGCTCCTGGACGTGGGGAAGATCCCCAGCTCCTGAGCACTGTCTGGGACTTGTTCCAGGAGGTTAGAACTAAAAATGGAACTGAAGGAAGCCATAACTGGTCCTGTTCAAAAGGGCCACGGACACTTGTGCATGTGCTGAGCAAACCAGCGCACGAGGACATTTATACTGGTCACAGATAAAAACCCAAGAGTGTGGAGTAAAACCAGAGGGGGAAGAATCTGGGGTCTGTCCTCGGCAAATGGATGTCAGGGAGAGAAGAGGGTCCTGCCCACCCTCCAGCACCGCCCCATGCCCCAGACCAAATCCTGAGTGTCCTCACCCTGCCGCTCACTGCACTGGGTCTCATCTTCGCCGTTCTCGCAGTCATCCTCCTTGTCACAGGTCCAGGTCATGGGGATGCACCTCCCACTCGGGCAGGCAAAGTAGTTGGATGGACATTTGGGCTTCCTCCCACCTACTTTGTGATGGAAACATCAGTGAGGACAACGGCACGGCCACATCCTGCCTCCTCCCAGCCCAGAACTGAAGGATTCCTCCCCAAAATCCCCCTGAGGTCCAGCATCCTAGATCCCTGCAGCACCATCTGCGCAGGAGCCACGTGGGCAGAGGACAACAGCCCCAGTGGTCAAAAAAAAACCCCTCCACGGCCCAAGCAGACCCCAAAAGGGCATCCCTGCCCCCAGAGCCCCCTCTGCCCTCCCGCTCTCACCGGGGCAGTTGCGCTCGTCCGAGTAATCGCCGCAGTCGTTGGCGCCGTCGCACACCCAGCTGGGCGCGTAGCACAGGGACGTGTGCTCACACTTCTGGAACGTGGTGCCCTTCACCCCCAGCCTGAAGTAGCTGCTGCAGTCAGTGGCAGCTGAGAGGAATCACAGCAGGAGCCCCGGTGACGCAGCAGGAACCACGGCAGAAGCCCCCTGGTCTGGCTGCACCACGTGGCACCAGCCCCTGTCCTGCTGCTGGAGCCCACCACGCCCCACACGCCCCCAGATGTGGCCCACACGTGCCCCACACATGCCATGAGCCTCATCCCGAGGCTGCAGGACAGGAGCAGGACCCTCCTCCCTCCCTGATCCAGCCCAAATCCCAAAGATCCGGGTCCTTGCTGCCAGCACTGAGAGCAGGAGCATCTCCAGAGCTGAGGAGGGGCCAGGGGCAGCAGCTGAGCACTCACTGCAGTTCATTTCATCCGATGCATCCTCGCAGTCGATGAACTGGTTGCAGCGGCTGGAATTCCCGATGCAGGTCCCGTCCCGGCAGCGGAACTCGGTGGCGGCACAGCTGGTTTCTGCCAGGGGGAAGAAGCCCCCACAGTTGATGAGGCAGAGTCCACACCCACCTCATGGTACCCACTGTGGAAGGGCACTCACACCCCCACATGCCCAGGCAGCTCTGGGCTGCCCAGAGTGCTCCCAGACCTGATCTCCTTCCATCTAAGACCTGGTGCCTCCTGGCTCACACTCTGCCTGGCAGCCTGAGCCCCTCTCCCTGGCACAAGCAGACATGGACAGGACTCTGAGAAGCTCCCGACTGCCCCTGTCAGTTTGAAACCCAGCAGACCCATCCTGCAGCCCTAAGGGGATGCTGCCTTTGGTAATTCCTGGGAGCCATGGAAGCCATGAGGAGCAGTAACACTACACCCCGTGCCTCTCCTGGCTGTCAAACCACTCTCACTGGGACTCTCTGGGTGCTGTGTGCCCATGCCCAGGAGTTTTTCCTCTCAGCTGTCACTCGGTGAGCTTTACAAAGCAGCACAAGCTTGACCTTGACTCTCTGTTAAGCCCTGGCTCTGCTCTGCTCCTGTCAAGCTGATGGTAACTCCCTCCTGAAGCCGCTGTCCCTGTCCCAGGCAGCTGACGGAGCTCTGGCAGGGGCTGGCTGGGTGCCAGGCAGACACTCACTGTTACAGGGCACCTCGTCCGAGTTGTCCCCACAGTTGTCCACGCCGTCACACCAGTAGCGACTGGCGACGCAGCGCCCGTTCATGCAGTGCAGGTACCCCTTCTTGCACTTGCGGCTGCCTGCCAGGGAGGAAGAGGAGGAAGAGGAAGAGGAGAAGGTGAGTAGAAGGAGGGCAAGCACCCCAGAGGGTCTCAGATCCTTGGGAACCTTTCAGCAAGGGAAGGAATCACAGAGCAGGATCAGGGAAGCCGCTCCCTCAAGCAGAGGGGTGAGGGATGGTGTTTGAGGGTGCTGCAGACCCCACTGGCTCAGCTCCAGGTGTCCTGCTCTCCAGCCTGTCCCCAACACTGGGAAAGGTCTGGAGACCTTAAAGCCTGGCTGGGTGTAGCTCTGGGAGGGCAGGAGGGACTGCGAGCACCTGAGGGATGGAAGGACACCCCAGAGCCCTGGTTCTCTTTGTTGAGCAACCCTGGCAGTGTCCAAGGCCAGGTTGGATGAGGTTTAGAGCAACCTGGGTTAGTGGAAGGTGTCCCTGCCCACAGCAAGGGGTGAAATGAGATGATCCCTCCCAACCCAAACAGTTCCACGATTCCGTGATCTTGAACATAGGAAAAAGGATTAATTTACTGGAGAATCCTGCCTTTGTCATCTTCCATCTTCTTAAATTTTTGCCTTAATCCTCTCTAAGTTTTAATGGCAAATTTGAAGATGTTCTAAGACTAATTAATGAGGGACAGACCTTGCAAGGCTGTGTGGAGGTACCTGCCTCGTGTGTTTGGTTGCCCCTGATTTTGGTCCCTTCCAACCCAAACCATTCCACGATTCTCTGAGCGGAGCTGGCAGCTGGGGCAGGGTGTCTGGGGGTGCCAGGGTGCCTGCGTGGATGAGCAAAGCAGCAAGAGGAGGAACCTTACTGCAGTAGGACTGCTTCTCGTCCGACTTGTCCTTGCAGTGCACGACGCCGTCACAGGTGCGGCTGAAGTCGATGCAGTCGCCGTTGCCGCACTCAAACTCGTAGTGCACGTTGCAGGTGGAATTCACAGCTGGACAGAGCGTGGGAATGTCAGCTCTGCCAGGCTGAGATCAGCCTCACCCCTTCCTTTCTACAGCCCCTCCCGCCCCTCTCACCTTTGCAGGTGAGATCCTCCTGCAGGACCCGCTCCCCGCGGCAGGAGCAGTTGACGTGGCCCTTGGGGGTGAGAAGGCACAGGTCCTGGCAGCCACCATTGTTCACCCGGCACAGGGACAGCTCGCCTAGGACAGAGGGACAGTGGTCACATCAGGAATGGACCCAGCAGCCCCTGCCCTTTGTTCTCCCTGCTGAGTCAAAAAGTAGGGATCCCTCCTCAGGTTCCTCCCATGGAGCTATAGAGTGTGTAGAGGGCTGGAGGCACCCGGTCTCCCCAGATTTTACAAGGAGATGCCCTGGGAAGAGCAGGGACAGGGAAAATCCTCTCTGTCTTCAGTCTGCACTTGGTTTGGGGATGGACAACTTTGGCATGAGGGCCATGAGGGGGCAATGACAAGCTGGGAAGAACAATGGGATGATTCCCAAAGGAACAGGAAGGACAGGGGGATAAATTCCCGAAGGGCCAGAATGGACAGAGAGATGGCTTCCCAAAGAGCCATGAAAGGACAGTGGGACAGGCTCCAAAAGAGCAGGAACGACAATGGGAAGGATTCCCAAAGAACTGTCAAGGACAGAGAGATGGATTCCCAAAAGGCCAAGAAGGACAGTGGGATGGATTCCCAAAGGACCATGAAGGACGGTGGAATAGATTCCCAAACGACCATGAAGGACAGTGGGATAATTCCCCAAAGGACCATGAAAGATGGTGGAATAGATTGCCAAACAATCATGAAGGACAGTGGGATGGATTCCCAAAGGACCATGAAGGACAATGGGATGGATTCTCCAAAGGCCAGAAAGGACAGTGGGATGGATTCCCAAAAGGCCCAGTAGAACAGTGGGATGGATGTCCAAAGGACCATGATGAACAGTGGGATGGATTCCCCGAAGGCCAGGAAGGACAGTGGGATGGGCTCCCCTTCCCCACGCCTGCTGCCAGGGCGAGGGGCAGAGGCAGGGACACTGCAGTGACACCAGAGGGTCCTCACAGCTGTCGGTGTCGTTGGCCACGGCGATGATGCCCATGGGCTGCTGGGGGATGTCCACGCGCAGCAGCTTCATGTCGGTGCCCACGTATTTGTTGGCACGTTGCACGGCCCGGCGCACCCAGTCCGTCCAGAAGATGTAATCGCCATACACGGCCAGGCCAAAGGGGTGCACGGGCTCCGACTTCAGGATCACCTGCCGGGCACAGAATCATGGAATGGGTTGGGTTGGAAAGGATCTTAAAACTCATCCGGTTCCCACATCCCTGCCATGGGAGGATACGCCTCCTAGGGTTGCTCGGAGCCCCATCCAACCTGTCCTTGGACACTTCACAGAATCCTTGAGGTTGGAAAAGGTCTCCAAGATCAAGATCAATCTGTGATCAAGAGCACTCAGTGCCAGGTCCAGCAGTTCCAGGGATGGCGACTCCACCACCAACCAGGAAAACCCCTTCCAGTGTTTAACAACCCTTTCCTAAAGGAATTCCTTCTCATGTCCAACCTGAGTCTCCTCTGATGCCATGTCCTCACTTCTCAGGGACACAGCCAAACTGGAAGCTGAAGGAACCCGCTGTGGGATGCAGCCCCACAGCCCCCCAAACACAGAGTGAGATGCCTGACCTCTGCAGCCCCAGAAACAGCTCTGCTTCCCTCTGGCCACAGTCCAGTCCCAGTTTGGACACCCTCCTCCCGATCTCACTGGCCTCAGACTCACATGGCGATTGGAGCCGTCGTATTCGCAGCGCTCGATCTTGTCCAGGGTGGCATCAGAGAAATAAATCTTCTCAGCCTTGTGGTCAATGGCCAACCCGTTGGGCGTCCGTATGTCCTGGTCGATGATGATGAGGACGTTGGCACCGGAGAGGGTGGCTCGCATGATGCTGGGGTGCTGCTCATTCCAGTTGGTCCAGAACATCAGGCTGGGAGAGGAGGGACACACAGCGCCTTTGGAGCCGCAGCTCAGCCACATCCAGGCTGGCTCAGCTCATCCCTCCATGGCTGAGGGGCTTCCCAAGACTGGGGGGATGCATGGGACATCATTCCCACACAAAAAGAGTGGGAAAGGGGTGAATGAGGCTGCTGCAGCCAGCCAGGGAATGTGACACCCCATGAATGAGGATGGGACGGGGGGTCTGGAGCTGCTTTGGGGTGCTGAAGGATTTGTGGGGATTTCCTCCCCGGGGGTCTAATCCTCTCTGTGCTGGGATCCAGAGCTTCCTCTCCACAATGTCCACGGGAACCATGTGGATCCCTGGGGGGACTGGCTGGACCCTCAGTGGCCACTCACTTCTGGCACTCGTCCAGCACGAAGGCCCGGGGGTGGTCATCCCCTGACATGGTGATCACGGTCTCCCTCTCGAAGGCCCCAATCCGGCTCTGGTTCACGGTGTGCCGGGTGATGGTGGAGGTGGTGTAGCTCGTCCAGTACAGCGTGTCCCAGCCACGGTGGTATGCCAGCCCCTCCACCGAGCCCACGTCTGTGGGGACAGCAGAGGTCACACCCAGCCAGAACTTCTGCAAGGCTGTGGCTCACCCTGCATGGCTAGCGCTCACCCTGACACTGGGATGTTGAAGTTTTTGCTTTTAATTACAACCCAAAAATCTCTCGGAGGCTTTGGCTGCCAGGTGGGGACTCAGCAGGGCTGGGGGCTGTGCTCAGGGGGGAGCAGAGACCCCTGAGACCCTGGAGTCTCGTGGGTAGAGCTCTGTTGGAATGACCCTCCCATGCAGAGAGGCTGAGGGATGCACACCTACAATGCACCAAGGACTTGAATTTGGCTCTCAAACTCCACAACAGCCAGACCTTGCTCTGGGTCCACAGCAGTAGCACTGGGAAGCGGAGGGTTTCCCTCTGGCAGGGGACAGCTGAGCCCCTGAGGCACAAAGTGACAAGGCAAAGCCTGGTGGGGACAAGGGAGTCCTTCCCAGCTGGGAACTTGAACTGTGCACCCATCCTCCCCCCATCATTAACGCTCACTCGGCAAAGGGTTTAATGAGGCGGCTGTGAGAGCTGGGCCGTGCTCTCCCCTCCCAGGGATAAAGCACTACAAGCTCCACTATGAATTTCCTCATTAGCAGCACGTCCAAGACCCTGGCTCAAGGAGCTCCTGGAGCAGCAACCACGGTTCTTTGAAGCCGCTGTAGGTGGCAATAAACCCAGCCAAGTGCAAGGTGAGGTCTGGAGGTGAGGCCAGGGCTGGGCACTCTGAGGGTCAGCGCTTAGGGTGCTGCCTCGGGAGGTGAGTGTGAGCACAGAGCCAACCTCAACTTTGCTGCAATGCCTGTTTTTAGAGCCCAAGCCTCGTGACATGCTCTCCATGCCAGAATGAGCTCTGCAGGCTGCTCCCAAGTGCCTGTGTTGACTTCCAGAGGCTCTTCAGAAACCTCACAGCTCAGCCTGTACCCACTGCCTCTCCAAAACACCTCCAAAACCCCTTGGGCAAGAACAGAAGGAGCTCAGGAGGAGGTGAGGGAGAAAGAGACGGGTCTGAGGGCAGGCACAGGTGGAAGAACCCCACGCCACTCACTCTCCACGATGGTCTTGCGCCCCGTGCCATCGTCATTGATCTGCTGGATGTTGCCGAAGTGGATGTCGCTGTAGAAGATGCGGTTGCTGCCCTTGGTGCCGTAGCGGTAATCAAAGGCCAGGGCGATGACATTCTTCATGTGCTCCGCGTCCTCGAAGGGCTTGATGGGCGCGTTGAGGTTGTTCTCGTCCGAGAGGTGGATGCTCTTGAGGATGGTGCGCTCGGAGTAGAGCAGGTACCCGTCGTAGTCCCGGCAGCTCACACCATCCTCCGACAGCATCCCGTGGGCGCAGGCGCACGTCCTCTGCCCGCCGCCACGGAACAGGCACAGCTGCTGGCAGCCCCCGTTGTTCTGGGCACAGATGTTGGTGCCTGGTGGGGCGACAGGGGGACTGGGTGAGGGACTGGGCAGGATGCACCCACTCGGCCGCTTTCAGCGCTCGACACTCCCGGAGGAAGGAACAGGCTCAAACCACGGCACGACACGGCTCCAAAGGGGACAGAGTGATCCATTTGTTCCCATCCCTGTTCCCCACACGAGGAGCTGCCCCTCATGCTCAGACCTACCCTTCTGCCGGGCCCGGTTGAAGACTTTGATGTCCTTGAGCTGCACACCAATCCCAGTCCGCAGTGACACAGACTCGGTGGCATTGTCCTTGTTGCCTCTTTTGATGGAGCCGTTGGCATGAGTCCTGAAGGAGGACAGAGTCACTGAGGGACCAGCACAGGACCCTTCCCCACCTTGCCATAGCACCCACTTGCTCCCCCCACCCTCCATGCACTCCCCAGCCCCCTTGGCACCGCACCTGTCGCTCCAGTAAATGTATTCCTCGAAGACTGACACAGAGAACATGTCCATGTTGTTGCTGGACAGGACAACCTCACGGTTCTCGCCCGTCTCCAGGTCGATCCGTTCAATCTTGTCTGTCCGGGCATCACACCAGTACAGCTTCCCATCCTGTGGGGAGGAGAGAACATCCCAGTTGGTGTGGGGGCAGCACTACCCTCTGCACCTCTGGCAGGATGTGCTGGGGTTCAGACCACCCCGGACAACCCTCCTGAGACTCTGGAGCCCCAAGGAGGGCAACCATGTCCCCACGAGCAGGACATGGCCACAGGGACCCTTGGGACTGGTACCACCCTCCCAGATGCCAACTGTACCTCGTAGTCCACGGAAATCCCGTTGGGCCAACTGATGCTGACGTTGACCAGCACCATCCGCTCGGTGCCGTCCAGGCGCGAGCGCTCGATGCGGGGGTACTGCCCCCACTCCGTCCAGAACAGGTACCTGAGGGGACAGCAGGGATGTCACCACAGCGACGTCACCAGAAGCAGCATTGGCCATTGGAGTAAAGGACAAACACCACTCCCTTTATCCCCCAAAACTGGGGCCTCAGTCCAGACCCTGCCCACTCACAGCATCACATCCCCCGCATCTCCATCTCTCCCCAGTACCAAATGCCTCTAAAGTCCCTGGGGCTCTGTCTACAGCTGGAGCCAGTCTAAGGAGGCTCCACATGGATTTTCTGAGGTGCTGGCACCCACCAGCTCCCAAGGGGCTCCCATGGACTTCAGCCCATCAGTGAAAGGAGAGTTAAATCCAAGGTTTGGACTCCTTGGTGTGGCAGGAGACCTGCGAGTCCTTCCCTGCTGTATGCACACACATAGCTCTGCCAGGAGGTGAGGGGGTCTCACCCTGTGCCCACCCCGCAGGTGATGGCCCTCTCTGGGGCGCTGTCTCACCCCTTCTCTGGATGGACCGTGATGGCCCGTGGCTTGTCCAGCCCCTGCGAGATGACCACGTAGCGGAAGGACCCGTTCAGCCTGGCCACCTCGATGACATCGAAGCCCTGGTCCGTCCAGTAGATGTTTCCTGCAAGAGGGGATGGTGAACCCCCACAAAAGCCTCACTGCCCCCGCTGCCCCCAGCCCCCAGAGCCCTGTCCCACCAGCAATCCAGTCCACGGCGATGCCCTCCACACGGCCAATGCCATTGGTCACCACGTCCTCACGCCACGTCTGGTCCCGCTTGGCTCGACTGATGGTGCTCAGGCCCATGTCCACCCAGTAAATCGTGTCATTCTCTGAGAGGGACAAGGAGGCAGGAGGGGACGAGTCAGTGACCACCTCTGGTCACTCCAGAATGGTAAAAACCTGCACCCCAGAGTCTCAAAATCCTCCCTCACCCAGCACTGCTGAGGGCACGTTCAAGGGTAAAGCACTGCCAAAGGGGGGTCTGGTGATGGTCCCCTCACGCTCCCTGTCCCCTGTCCTGTTCCAAGCCCCCCCATCCTGCTCCCAGCCCCTCATCACCTGCATGGAAGTCGATTCCCACAGCCAGAGAGGTCCCCGACACAGGCACGAGAGCATCTGACTTGTCATTGGGGTCCAGGGGAATGCCCCGGATCCCCTCGTGCACCGAGTACAGGAGGAAGGAGCCAACACCTGTGATACAGGTGCAGAGACAGTCAGACACAGCCCAAAACCCACAGGCTGTCCCTCCACCACGGAAAACCGTGACAGGGGAGGAGCATGGGCCTGGCAGGGTTCTGCAGGGCCAGCACAGACCTCCCTGAGGGCTGCAACCCCTGGCACAACCCGTTCCAGAGTCCTGCCCTTCTCCAGGGGGGCACAAGCAAAGCCCCTTCCCACCACCCACCACCCCCACCCCGTGCTGGCAAAGGCTCCACGGCGCATCTGGGTCAGGGCAGCACTTGTTATTCAGCCCCTGCCCTGACCCAGATGGTGCAGAGCTCTGCCAACCCCCCCCCAAAACCACCCGGAACACTTTGCACACAAACAGCCTTTGAGAGGCCCTGGCAGTGCCCGGGGGGATGGCAGAGAACACGGCGGGGATGGGGGATCTGCAGAGCAAGGGCTGTGCCTGGCCCTGCTCCCCGTGAGCCAAACCCACCCCGTGGGGGTCCCACTGTGCTGTCCCACTCCTCTCCTCCAGTGACACCCTCGGTGGGTGGGCAGTACCCCCACGCTCATCAGGGACAGCCCACGCAAGGGTCTTGCTGCCACCTGAGCCCACAACCCCTCCAAGCCCCACAGTGTCCCTCTGGTCACCAGCATTCCCCTGCAGTGATGCGGGACACAGAGCAGTGGGGAAGAGCCCATGTGCAGCCAGAGTGAGGGGTCACCAGCTGAGGTGACCACAGGCATGGCCAGGGTAGCCACAGGGTCTCGCTGTGCTGAGGGGTGGTTCAAGGAGGGGACAGGGACAAGCACACACCTTCACAGGACTGCTGCCCACTCTTGAGGCTGTAGCCCGCAGTGCACATGCAGGAGCGTGTGGTCTCCGAGGTGGGGAGGCACAGCTGCGAGCAGTCCCCGTTGTTTTGGCTGCAGGGGTTGGTCCCACCTGTGGCAGAGAAAAGAGGGTGAGGGGTTACAAGGGGCCAGGGTGCACCCACCAGGGCTAGGGCTCAGAGGCAGCACCCACATGAGATGTGGGTGGCCTGCACCAGCCAGCACAGACCAAGGGCCAGGCTTGGGCCAGCTGTCAGGGATGGAGCCACCTGGCCACCAAGGAGGGGTCGAGCAGCTGCCCAGCCCCACAGGGTGTCTGCCCCAGGACCCCACACTGGCCTTGCTGGATGCTCTCATCGTACACCTTCATGTGCATCACCAACGTGGTGCTGTTGCGAAGCACCGTCACCTCCGTCCCGTCTTTCTTGTTGCAGGTGCCCATCCTCTCGGAGGCCTGGTCAGCCCACCACAGCTTGTCCCCTGTGGGGAGAAGGCAGGAGCATGTGGCAGCATTCCCCATCCCCTCCTGCCCCAGCTGAGGTGGGAGAGGTGGGCAGAAGAGTTTGGGAAGGCCCAGGAGACAGGGAGAGGTGTCCCCCTTTGGCAGCCCTCACCCATGATGGCCAGGGCGGTGGCCTTGCTCAGCTGGCTCCGCACGGACTCGATCACCTCCAGGTTGCTGCCATCCAGGTCACACCTGTTGATGGTGCCATTGCCAGAGCTGATCCAGTACAGTTTGCTCTCCGGGTAGTCGATGGCCAGGCCTGGAAAGGACAGGAATGTCACCATGCTGGTGGCACGCAGGGACCATCACAGAGCGGGAGGTGAGATGGGATGGGATGGGATGGGATGGGATGGGATGGGATGGGATGGGATGGGATGGGATGGGATGGGATGGGATGGGATGGGATGGGATGGGATGGAGAGAGTGGGTAGGTAAGGTCATGGTGACCCAGCACAGGACAGCGGCCATCCCCCCGAGGAGCCAGAGTGGGGACTTGAGGCTCTGCAGGACAGCAAGGTGAGGTGGGGGATCCTGGGGGCCATGGAGGGGTCCATACCAACAGGTCCCTTCTGGTTGGTGAAGAGGAGTGTGCGGTTGCTGCCGTCCATGTTGGCCACACTGATGTTGTCCCCATCTGTCCAGTACAGCTTCCTGCAAGGTGAGGGGACAGTAGGTGAGTGGCCATGGTGCCAGCAGCCCCCTGCACCCTGCCAGCCTTGCAGAGCTCCTCACCTACTTGTGGCACAACCTGGGCAGCCCCATAGCCCCTTGTCCCACCCCCAGGAGGGGGCTTGGGTGTTGCCAAAGCCCTGTGCACACCTGGATTGGCACACACTGGTGGGTGCACACTTAGCACAGCCTGCTCCCCTTTACACACACATGTACAGATACAGAGCACACCCTTATCTCCTGTGACACTGCTCCTACACACTGACACACAGGGACAGCCCTCGTTCTCTCCCCCATCACACATGTGCACCGTCACACAGACACCTGTGCCTGCACACACACCTCCTTCCCATCAGCACCACGTCCCACCGGACTCACCCCCGGAGCGGGTGCACCACCAGGCAGTGGGGCTTGTCCAGCCCCTGGATCACAGCGTTCTTGAAGGAGCCATCCAGCCTGGCCACGTTGATCTGCTTCTTGTTGGCGTCGTAGCTGGTCCAGAAGAGGTTTCTGGAAACCCAATCCACGGAGAGGCCATGAGCGTTAGGCAGGTCTGCAAGGGAACGGAGATGGGAGCTCGTCAGCCGTGAGGACGGCGCTGGGATAATGCTCAGATGAAGAGGAAGGGCTGATCTCAGGCAGCTGAAGGCTCTGGAGGGATGAGGGTCTCAGCTGTGGGACGACGATCCTTCACACCAACCTGCAGAGACGACGGTCTCCACGCCGGTGCCGTTGATGAAGGCTCTCTTGATGGTCTGGGTGCGGACATCTGACCAGTAAATGCGCTGCTCCAAAGCGTCGTAGTCCACCACAGTGACGTTGTCGATGTCAGGCACAGTGAAGGAGATGATGTAGTTGTAGTAGGGGTTGTCGATGTCCACGCCCCGGATCTCCATCTGCCGCGCGTACAGCAGGAACTTCTTAAACTCTGGGAGAAGAAGAAGGGCAGCGGTGGGATCTCGGCTCCGGAGCACCTGCTCATCCTCCCCGGCTCCCCAGGCAGACCCCTACCATAGCAGGTGGTGTTGTCCTTGTCCAGCTTCATGAGGTGGGGGCAGGCACAGGACAAGGTGCGGTTGTAGTTGATGAGGCACAGGTGGGAACACGGCCCTTTGCCCCCGTTGGCTTCGCAGGGGTTAGGAGCTGTAAAGAGGACAGGACTCAGTGACATCCCAGCCCTTGGGGACACCCACCCAGGAGGCCCCAAGAGCTGCAGCCCCCCCAGACCCTGCCTGCCCCATCAAGCATCACCCTCATCACCTTATGGGGCAAAGGAGCAGCCACTGGGATGAGAGCAGAATCCACCTGCTGCTCCATGAGCCAGTGCCACCTCCTGTGGGCCCCCCACCCCGTCCCCCCACCTGCACTCCCCCAGCCTCACCCAGGGGCTGCCGGGAGGGGTGATACACCTGCAGGTCAAAGGGCTGCGTGTTGGTCCTCTGCACCACGGTCACGTTGTGCCCCGTCCACTTGTTGGCCTTGGCCAAGGTGTTGGTGCGCCAGTCGGTCCAGTACACCTCCCCCCCGTACAGGGTGACAGCAAAGGGGTGGGACAGGTACTCGTGGCCCCGGAGCACCTCAATGTGCCCCGTCCCATCATACAGGGCTGAGTAGATGGCGTCCGACCTGTGCCGGGGCGAGATGAGGGTGAGGGAGGTGGGCAGGGAGATGGGGAGGGGACACCATGGGGTCTTTAACCCAGCAGGGTCTAAGCAACTGTGGGACAGCAGCTGACTTACACCAGGGGAGAAAACCCAGAGCAAGGGCTGGCACGTGTTGGAGACACAAACAGACCCCACAGCGCCAAGGCTGCTCGCTCCCAGCCCAACGCTGGAGCAAGGGGAAGATCCAGACTGAGAGGGACAGAGAGGGGGAGACAGAGAGAGGTGTCCTGGCCCTACCTGGCATCGATCCACAGGATCCGCTTCTCCAGGTAGTCGACAGTGAGCCCGTTGGGCCATCCCCCCGAGCCCGTCTCCTTGTGGATGGTGCGTCGGCCCTCGCCGCTCATGGAGGCGGCCTCGATGCGGGGCAGGCTGGCGTCCCAGTCCGTCCAGAACAGGATCCTGCCAGGAGGGACTGTGAGCAAGGACAGGAGCCCGTGGCCTCGTCCCCCTGCAAGATCCCACAGGTGCTGGAGTGTCCCTGTAAGTGCTGTCCCCTGTGCCTCACCCGTAGCGAGGGTCCAGGGCGATGGCACGGGGGTGCTCAATGTCCCCAGCCAGCAGCGTGGTCCTCATGGTGCCATCCAGCTTGGCCACCTCGATCTGGTCCAGGTTGCTCTCCACCCAGTAGATGTTGCCAGCGATCCAGTCCACAGCCAGTCCCTCAGGGGTGGCCAGGCCGTACTGTATCACCACCTCAAAGCTGGTCAGAGCTGTGGGGCACAAGGTGAGGGCTCAGGCTGGAGCCCCTTCCCCAGCCCACCCAGCACCACCACCCCTGTATCTTCAACAGCTCCACCCAGCTCAGCTGGGGTGGATCGTGGGGGGATGGAGAGCAATCTGGAACCACCCCTGTCCATGGTCCCGGAGGGCTCAGCACCCCCTATTCATTTTCAGACCCCAAAGAGCTCAGCATCCATCCACCGTCCAGATCCCAACAGGCTCAGCCCCCTTCCACAGTCCAGACCCCAAAGGGCTCAGCATCCATCCATGGTCAGACCACAAAGGGCTCAGCCCCCATCCATGGCCCAGGCCCCAGAGCCCCCCCCATCCCTAGTCCTGGCACTGGGCTCCCGTGGGAGCAGCACTGATGGGGAGGGTGTCCTCTCTGTGCCCAGCTGCTGGGCTGCAATTACCAGCAGGGAAGCGCTGGGAATGCTAATTAACTACTGCATAATGAGAGCAGAACAGGATCACTGTCAGGACTGTGGGCTTCAGCTGCCACATCACCGTGGGGTGCCACGGAATCACTAACCCCAGACCTGCACCCCTGCTTTCCCTCCAACCAGCCCCTCCATCCCCAGGCTCCGTACCTCCATTCTCCAGCAGCTTTCCCCTGTAGATCTTGTCCTCCACCACATCAGTCCAGTACAGGGAGCTCTGGTTGAGGTGGAAGTCCAGGGCGATGGTGTTGCGCAGCCCAGGCACCAGGACGCTGTAGTCCCCTCGGTGCAGGTCAATGCGTCGGATCTCGTGGCGGTTGGAGAAGATGATGAACGGCTTGAAGGGGTCTGGGGGAAGCAGGGCAGGGTCAGAGGGGCAGGGACAAGGCAGGGGACAGTGCACCCAGCCCCAGTTACACTGTCAGCACACAGATCCCGCCAGCCCCCAGCCATGTCCATCAGCACAACCCCCAGCTCCACAAGAGGACAAACCCCCTTCAAGGCAGCTGGGGGGCTGCTACCAGTCCCTGGTGCCCCCCAAAACACACCCAGGCTGCGGCAGCTCTCGCCGTCGGGCTCCAGCATCCAGCCCTCATAGCAGGAGCACTTGACATTGTACTTGTCCTGCTCGCACTTCTGGCTGCACTTGAGGTGCTTGGCACAGTAGCTCTGGATCTGGCAGGTCTTGTTGTCAGCACCCAGCTCCATGCCCAGGGGACAGGAGCACACGATGCCCTCGCCAGGGGCCACTGTGCAGTTGTGGCTGCAGCCGCCGTTGTTGAGGGAACACTGGTCTGTGGGGACAGGACATGCTCGTCAGCTCCTTGTCCCACTCCTGGGTCACCCCGTGTCCCCACGCCCGGCCCCACGCTCACCGCAGAGCTCGCCCTCATCAGAGCCGTCACCACAGTCATCGGAGCCGTCACAGAGCTTCTCAGGGGGCAGGCAGATGGAGGTGTTGTTGGCACAGGTGTGTGAGGGGGGTTTGCACACCAGGGACTCGCAGTTCTCCTCGTCAGAGTTGTCCTCGCAGTCGCTGTCCCCGTCACAGACCCAGGCCTTGCTGATGCACCGAGCTGACGTGGAGGGGGTGGGAAGGGAGCAGAGCAGAACCAGAAAGGACCTTATTCCAGGCATTTCCAGATGTTATCCCACGCACAGGGGGTATGGGGGTGTTTGAGTAGTTCAGGGCTCCCCAAAAGTTGGACCAGAGCTGGCCCAGATGGAACAGGTCAGAGAGGGCCTGGGGGAAGCACATGGGGGCAACTGGGGAATTAGAGGGTCAGCCCCAGAACTGGTGTTCCTCTACCCTTGTCCCCAACCCACCAAAGTGTGTCCCAGCCCATTCCTGAAAGAAGGGGAGAAAGTCATCTGAGGATGACACCATCCATCAGGATTATGGTTCAGAGGTCGGCTGCTTGTGTTTCCCCATTATCCTGGCACCGAGGACAGTCCAGCACTCCCAGGTGCCCTGCCCCTGCTCTCACCCGAGTCCTTGCAGCCAAATTTGACGTTGGGGTCGCAGACATGGGTGACCCCCTCGCAGTTCTTCTCGTCGCTGGAGTCCATGCAGTCGGTGTCACCGTCACAGCGCCAGCGCATGGGGATGCACAGCCCGTCCAGCCGGCACTGGAACTCGTCCGTGTGGCAGCCCCCGGGTGGGCGTGTGGCTGTGGGGAGGGCACTGCTCACTGCCTGCACCCCACGGAGCTGGGGGGCTCCGGGATTGGGTGGGGACAAGGCACTCAGCCAGCAGGGAAACAGCTGGAGGCACCCAGAGGCACAGGAGAGGGATCTGGGCACCGAGTGTGGGGCAGAGAAGGCTGCAGAATTCCCTGCCTAGAACCAGGACGGCTCTGCCTGGGGCAGTTTGGCTCTTCAGGCAATGCCTGTGATTGGGAGTTCCTCCTGCATGCCGAGGCTCACCCTGGTTGGTGCAGTTGGCGTGGGTCTCATCACTGTAGTCGCCGCAGTCATTATCCCCATCACAGGTCCAGTGCACCGGGATGCAGCGCCCGCTGTTGCACTTGAACTGATTGCTGGAGCAGGAGTGGCTGCAGCCAGCCTCGTCACTGTTGTCCCCGCAGTCATTGTCTGGAGAGGGAAGGGGGTGGGCAGAGGGTCAGCAGGTGCCTGGCCAGGAGGGGGCTGGCAGGAGGGAGGACAGCAGAGACCCCTCGCCGGGGGAACAACAGACCACGCCGGCAGACGGGACGTGGGGTGACAGCAGCCCCTCAGAGCCCCACCATGGGCTGCAGACCCCCGGCCCTCCCACCCCATAGCACCAGCAGCACACAGAGAAAATGAAACACAGAAACTGCATAGATCAGCCATGAACCTGGGGGGGCCCTGGGCGCCTGGCGCCACGGGGGGCTCCACTCCGGGGGGAGTGGGGCTGGGTGCTCCTTTGGGGATGCACCCACGGGGAGAGGGTTTGGGACAGCCAATTGGGAGGGTCAGATTGCCTGGAGGAAACCCCCAAGCCTGCTGTGGGTAGGGGGAGGTTTGGTCTGAGGGTACCTGGACACTGGCAATGCAGCCCCTCTGCCTGCCTGGCACGGGGGGTCTCACCTGGGGACCACCACAGGGCTCCACTGTGGATGCCCCACCTGAGACTGCTTAAGGGGATTCGCTTCCTGGTGCCTCAGGATGGGCATAAGGATGGTGGCATTGATGGAGATGATGGCACTGATGAAGAAGATGGCACTGATGGGGAAGATGGCACTGATGGAGACAGTGGTACTGCTGGGGACAATGGCACTGATGGGGACAATGGCACTGATGGGGAAGATGGCACTGATGGAGACAGTGGTACTGATGGGGACAATGGCACTGATGGGGAAGATGGCACTGATAGAGACAGTGGTACTGATGGGGACAATGGCACTGATGGGGATCATAGCACTGATGGGGATCATGGCACGGCCAGCTGCCACATGGCCTCGCCAGCAGCTCAGCTCCTGCACCTGCAACCCTTGACTTCTCCAGGCTCCTGCCAAGAGGAGCCTCCCAAGTGGCTCGGTGAACTGGGGAGGAACAGTGGCTCCCTGGCACCTGGCACATCCTTCCTGCTGCTGGGGAGCATGGGGGCCATTGCTGGAGAGCTGGGAGACACTGCCAGAGGCACAGGGGACGTTGCTGGAGATGAGTAGGGCATCACCAGAGGCACCAGGGGCATTGCCAGAGGCACAGGGGGAATTGCCAGTGTCCAGAGCAGCAGCCCCCGGGGCTCACAGCCCTCTGGAGGGGGCAGGTTTGGGGGCTCAGGGGGCCAGGTGGGAGTCTGGTGCATGTTGATCTATGCACTAACCGGTAGGCTTTGGACAGTTCTTTTCGTCAGAGCCATCCCCACAATCTTTTTCTGAAACACAGAACCACCAGACAGGAGCGTGGGCACGGTGACAAACACAACGCAGCACAGTGACAAACATGGCACACGCACAGCGGGCGGCACAGAGACACCGGGACGTGGACACGGACACGGACACGGACACACAGAGGCACCAGGCAGCCTGGGAGGCGAGACCAGAAGCAGTGGAGGGTGCTGGGGGAACGGGGGGCAGCCAGGATGGGGTGGTGCTGCTGCTCCTGCCCCAGGCACCTGGCGAGGCTCAGGGCTGCACAAGAGGCTCCATGCCACAGCCTGGCTGCCACAGGGGGGGATCCCTGGAGAAGGGACCATCCCTTGGCAGGGCTGGCTCCAAGGGAGCTCAGGAAGACTCCAGGGAGAGTCCTGCACCCACAGCTCTGCTCAGCCAGGCACCAGTGTCTCGCCTGCTCCGAAGACACTAATTATTCCTAACAGGGCAGAGTGGCTCAAAGACTGATATAAACTTGTGGGAAAGGAAAGCAACCTTGGGGCAAACCCTCTGTCCCAGTCCTGGCCCTGGAAAGATCCAAGGGCAGATGGGAGCTGGCTGGGAGAGCTCCCCTGCCTTCCCTGTGGCTGCAGGACCTGGCTCAGCCCCGCCAGCAGCTCTGGCCATGACACACTTGGTTCCGGCACCAAGGTGGAGTTTGGAAACCATGCAAAGGATGCCAAGGTCTGGAATAATCCCTGCCAGGTTATTCCTGCAGCTCTCCCTGCCCCAGCACATCCAAGGGAAATACAGGGCTGGGGGCTGCAGGATGGGCTCAGCTTTGGCTCACGCCCGCTCCCCTTAGGGGCCTAGGCTCTGCCCTTCAGCCCATGCTGAGAACTGGCCCAAATTGCCAAAATGGGGTCTCTGCCAGGCTGCACCCCCGCCTCGGGTCTCGCCATCCCCTCAGCAGCACCACGGGGCCGGGTCCTCACCGTTGTCACAGCGCCAGTTGATGTTGATGCAGCGCCCGTTGTTGCAGGTGAACTGCGTCAGGGGGAAGCAGGTCGGGTAGGCTGCAGAGGAGGCAGAGACACTGTCAGCACAGGGGACACGTGTGCACCCCAACCCTCACAGCCCCAGGGAGTGCTCCGGGCTCCCAGTGCCCCCAGTGCTCCCAGTGCTCCCAGTGCCCCCAGTGCCCCCAGTGCCCCCAGTGCTCCCAGTCCCAGCTCACCACACGAGGCAGACTCGTCAGAGCGGTCCCCGCAGTCATCATCCAGGTCACACGTCCAGGAGATGGGGATGCAGCGGCCGCTGGCACAGGAGAACTGGTTGGGGGAGCAGGTCCGGGCTGGCCAGGAGGGACAGATGGAGTGTTAATGGCCCACAGTACCTTGTTTTGCCAGGGGGAAGGTGGGAAACAACCCCCTGGGCTCCTGTGAGGCTGTCGCTCAGCACTGGCTCTCCTGCAACTCCCTGAAGACAAGGCAGGGTCCTCACCTGAGCAGGTGGAGTTGGACTCGTCCTCGTTGTTCCCACAGTCGTTGTCCCCATCGCAGAGCCAGCGGTTGGGGATGCAGCGGTTGTTCTTGCACTTAAAGCGGTCCGAAGGGCAGGTGTGCTGGTCTGTGGGGGGAAACCACACTCAGGACCTGCCCCTCATCCCATCCCATCCCTCCTCTATGTCCAACGAAGAGAAAAACTGGGACAGAAAAGGGCTGTAGCCTCAAACTTGGGATCAGAATCTCAATCAACATTTTCCCCCTATACCCCCTCCTCTCCTCAAGTTGGAGAGGGGACAGAGGGCTATCTGACCCTGCCCCAGCCACCGCCCCCACATCTCAGGGAGCCTTGGCCCAAATCCCACCACGCAGGAGGGGTCACTCACGGCAGAGCTCGGGGGCTTCATCGCTGTTGTCCAGGCAGTCGTTGTCCCCGTCGCATTTCCAGCGCTCCTGGATGCAGCGGTTGTTCTTGCAGGCAAACTCCCCGGGCTGGCACTGCGGTGGGGGGATGTAGGATGGATTGGCTGCCAAGGGGAAAGCACAGGCAGGATTTTAACCAGGTGACCAAGTGCAGCTTCCCATGGGGAAAGAGAGTCCCCCACAAGGGTCCCAGGGCAGCCTACCCTGGCAGGTGACAGAGTCTGGTCCCAGGATCTGGTCCTCGGCACAGGCACACTGACGGCCCCGGGGGGTGGCCAGGCACAGGCTGCTGCAGCCCCCGTTGTTGACACGGCATTTGTTGGAGCCCACTGTGGAGGCAAAGGGGTGAGGAGATGGCACCTAAGTGCCCAGAGACACCCGCAGACCCATGGGAGTGCTGGTGACCCCCTAGGCTCCCTCAACAGTTGGAAGTGAGCTGGAGATCCCAGGTGAAGCCACAGGGACCCCTCAGGGGACACAAAGCCTGATGGAATTAGGGCGGGGAAAAAGAGGGAAAACAGGAAGGGCAGGGCACGAGCAACACAAAAGAAAAACAAGGAGCATGGGGACAGCTAAAAGGAAGCAAAAAGAGGTGGGTGGCTGCTTAGGCAGCTCAGACTCACCCCCCAGCCCCAGCCCTCCAAGCCCAGCACCTCGTGTCCTCGCACCTTGCTGCTGCTGCGCGTCGTACATGCGGATCTCGAAGATGGGCGGGCGCTCGTTGCGGAGCAGGCTGACGGCCTTGGAGGTCTGGTCCAGCCGGTAGATGCTGCCGCTGCGGTACTCGGTCCAGAACAGAAAGTTGCTGTAGTGGCACAGCCCAAAGGCGTGGTTCAGCTCCGGGCCCTCGTACACGATCTGTGAGTGTGGGGAGGCGGAGAGGATCCATTAGCTGGGATAGAAACTCGGGGATAGGGACAGGGTGATGGAAGGGGAGAGGAGAGGAGAGGAGAGGAGAGGAGAGGAGAGGAGAGGAGAGGAGAGGAGAGGAGAGGAGAGGAGAGGAGAGGAGAGGAGAGGAGAGGAGAGGAGAGGAGAGGAGAGGAGAGGAGAGGAGAGGAGAGGAGAGGAGAGGAGAGGAGAGGAGAGGAGAGGAGAGGAGAGGAGAGGAGAGGAGAGGAGAGGAGAGGAGAGGAGAGGAGAGGAGAGGAGAGGAGAGGAGAGAGGTGGTTTTGCAGTGCTCCAGTGCCGTGGTTGATCCCAGGGCCATGGAACCCTCACTCACCTTCCGCTCGGTGCCATTGAGATAAACCATCTCGATGCGGTCATAGAAAGCATCCACCCAGTACAGGATCTTGGCCGGGATGTCCAGGCTCAGCCCGTTGGGCCACAGGACAGTCTTGGAGGTGATGAAGATGTTGCGGTTGGAACCATCCATCCAGGCTCTCTCAATCTTGCCCCTCTTGCTGTCCTTGGGATCCTCTTCCCAGTCCGTCCAGTACATCCACCTGCCACGGACATTAAACTGAGCCTCAGCCTGGCCACCACAGCTTGTGACAAGACCCAACCATGTCCCCATGGCCCCAGCCAGCCCTGCCCACACAGGCACCCGCACCCATTCAGGGGGTCCACCACGATGGCACGGGGGTGTGTCATCTTCCCCTCGATCAGCGTCTTCCGCGTCTGGGCGGCCTTTTCCAGCCGTGCAACACTGATGGTCTTCTTGGGGCCGTCATCCGTCCAGTACAGGTTGTTCCCCATCCAGTCCACGGCGATCCCCTCCACATTGTGGATGCCTTTGGGGGAAAAGCGGAGTGGGTTTGTCACCAGTCAGCAGGTGAAAAGTGGAAGCAACAGCCCCAAACGGTGCCCAGTTGTGACCCAAACCGATGGGGATGATGGACACCCAGCCCCACGGGCACAGGCCAGGCCCCATGGCCACGCACCGTCCTTCAGGATGGTCTCCCTCTCCGTGCCATCAATCTTCTGGCGCCCGATGAGGTAGCTGGTGGTGTCGGCAAAGTAAATGAAGCCAGTCTCAGCATGGAAGTCCAGGGCCCGGGGGTTCATGAGGTTCTCGATGGGGATCATGTGCTCATCCGGCACCTTGGCGCCCATGTCCATCCCACGGATGATGCCAGGACGCCCCTTCCCGTACACCAGGAACAGCTCGTGCTCGGGCTCTGTGGAGAGACAGGGACAGCCGTGGCCACCAGCATGGCAGTGCCATGAGGGTGGCACGTGGCACTGGGGCTGTTGTGGGGTCACGGCAGCGAGCAGGCCCTGCAGAGAACACAGAGCCCACGGCTCCAGCCCCTTGTGACCCCCCAGATTCCCCCAGGAATCAGGCCAACACTCACTTTTGCAGGATTTCCCATCACTGCCCAGGCTGAACCCGGAGCGGCACCGGCAGGTCCGGCTCTTGTGGCTGTTCCCCAGCAGGCAGATGTCCGAGCAGCCTCCTGGCTTCCCAAACTGATCTGGCTCACAGGCGTGGCTCCGAACTGCAACGCAGAGCACAGCTGCAGCAGCTGGGAGCAGGGGGGACAGGGAGTACAGGAGGGACAGGGACACGGGGCTGCAACAGCAAGGGACGTGGGGATGTCTCATGGGTCCTCCCTGGGCTTTAGCAGGGCTTATTCCTCCCGGGAGCTCCCAGCTGGTCAGGGAAGGGCTGAGCACAGGACAGCACGGAGATGGGAAAGGACTTTCCCATGGAAAAGATCCTTGGGGAGAAGCCAGCATGTCCCAGCACTCCACCAAAGCCACATGGCCACACTGCCCCATCCTGCTGCACCAGCAGGACAAGCCCCGGGAGCGGGGACAGCCAGCACCACCCGGAGAGCCCCTTAATCACATTCCTTCCCTGCTCTGAAATCTCCTGATTAATTTTATATTCTGGAAAATGCCGAGCAGGCTGCCGACACTAAGAGGATTTTAAAGGAGTAAATTGATTAACTGCAGGAAGGTGCTGGGGGCGGAGTGGGCAGGCAGGGATGGATGCAGGGAGGGGCCGGCACAGCACCGAAGCCTTTCATCTCCCTGGAAATCCCTCAGTGTTTGGGAGCACCAGGGTGAACATGCTGGCACTGGGGACAGAGAGCAAGAGGGATCATCAATATTTTAAGATGCCACATCTGCTCCCACATCTCTGTACTCTCCATGATCCATCAACCACGTGGGGCAGCTCTCACAGGAAGAGACACAGCGCCAGCAGGAAAAGGGGGCACCTCAGGATGTTCAGCAGCCCCCAGGGGCCTGGGGAGCAGGAATCCCAGAATCCTTGAGGTCAGAAAAGACCTCCAAAATCACTCAGTCCAACCTGTGACCAACCGCCACCTTGCCAACCCAACCAGAGAACTGAGTGCCACATCCAGTCATTCCTTGGACACGCCCAGGGATGGAGACTCCACCACCTCCCTAAGCAATGCCTGACCACCCTTTCCACGGGAAAATTCCTCCTGAAATCCCACCCAAGCCCCTGGCTGAGGAACCAGGGAGCTGTTACTCCCCGTTCAGGGTCCCACCTGTGGGCTGGCGCCGCTGGTGGTAGATGTGCAAGGCTCCACCCTTGTCCACCCGTGTCACCACCTGGTACTCGGTGCTGTTGAAGCGGTTGACGCGGATGACGCTGGTTTTCTGCTGGGCGTTGGCGTTGTCCGAGTTGGTGGCATACAGGTAGTTCTCAAAGACCGTCAGCCCGTACAGGTGCTCGATCTGGAAGGCACCAGGTGGGCATCCACAAGGGATTTAAGAGTTGTATGAGCCAGGCTCTGAGACACGCAAAACCCCTGATCCCACCCGATGGCTCCTGTGCATCGCTGGCCATCAGCGTGGTGTTGTCCACTGATGGCACAAGATCACCCTCGGCAGGGCCATGCTAAGGGCTCAGCACATTCTTTGCTGCACTGCTGAAATCACAGCTGCAGACCAGTGGCACCCACGACACCGAGCCCCAGTACCAACCCTCACCCTCAACCCCACTCACCAGGATGCCCTGGATGATGGTGTGCCTGTTCTTGCCCTCGTAGTCCACCACCTCGATGTAGTCCAGGTAGGCATCAGCCCAGTACACCAGGCGGTTCACCAGGTCCAAGGTGATGCCGTGAGGGAAGACGATCTTGCTGTCCACCAGCTTGGTGCGGTTCTGCCCGTCCATGTCACAGCGCTCCACCTTGGGGATCTGCCCGTAGTCGGTGAAGAACACCTTGCTGTGAGAGAAGAGCAGAGGAGGGAGCTCAGAGCCAGGATGAGCTCTGGGAGAGGGAGGACACGGATGTGTGGATCCCCATGGGGATGGCTGGGGTCCGGCACAGAGCTCCTGGGAGCTTCAAATGTGTTGGTGTCACTCAAAGAGACCCACATGCACACACGTGGGGTTGGTTCTACGTGTTAAAATACAACCTGAGGCAGCTGCCTGTGCATCTCAGAGCTGTCCAGCCCGCAGTGGCAGCTCCTGGCACGGCGTTTCCCAACACAGCACAGCAGAGCCAGGGTTCAGCACTGCCATCACAGAGCCCAAGGGACTTAACTCAGTCACCTGTGGGGCTTTGTCTGCACCAGCCTGGCTCGAGCCTGGAGTCTCTCTCCAGGATCCTCTGCGGTATTTGTTTGTTTATATGAAATATTCCCGATTTTCTGCTCAATAACACCAGCTTTTTCCATCCGAGCCAGGAAGGAAGTGCCCGTCAGGAAAGCAGCTGGTGAGGGGGGAATTTTCCTCTTTACTCTGCCCACTGCGGCCTTGGCTACACCAGCTCTCAGCTCCTGGGGGCTGGCAGCTGCCGTGTGTGCCCTGAGCTGCTCCCATGATTCAGCATCCTGGCATCCAGTGGCTGGACACACGGGCACAAGGGAGCTGCTCCGGCCGTGCAGGAGCCACTTCAGCTCCCAGAAGATGAAGCAAAGCTGTGACCACACTGTGTGGCACGAGCTGGAAGCAGCAGCTTATCCTGAGCTGGGCCAAGTGTGTCCTGCAGGACTGAGCCCTGCACGGCTGCTGCCAGGGCAGGCCAGGTGGGAAGTGACTCTGCAGAGAGAGCTCACAGAGGTACAGGAAATCTCCCACCCTAGAAGGACAAGCCACCCTTGCCAACTGCCCCCAAGGGCAGAGAATTCCCAGGACTCACCCCATGGCTGGGTCCAGCGCAATTCCCTTGGGATTGTACAGCTCCAGGTCCAGCAGCGTGACGCAGGTGTCCCCGTTTTTGTTGCAGACAAAGATCCTGTCATCAATGTCATCCACGAAGTAGAAGTTGCCCGTGAGCCAGTCGATGGCCATCTGCTCCACATCTGGGCAGGGAGAGGGAGGGAGAGGGGTGAGGCAGGGAGGGACAGAGCCAGGAGCCCCCCAGGATCACAAAAACCAACACAGCCTAAGAATGAGACCATGGGAGACATGAAAACACTGGGACCTGCACCTGTACCAAGGATCTGCCCTGGTCACCCAGCGAGGAGCCACAGGAACCCACAGCACCCACAGCACCCATGGCAACCCATCCTCTGCTCTCCAGGGAGACAGGACCTGCTGCCCCCAGACAAGCCAGAGACATCACACACAACCAGAGAGCATCCAGGTGTGAGTACTGAGAGAGAATCCTGCAGAAACCCTGGGAATTCATCCTGCAGAAACCCTGGGAATCCATCCCGCAGAAACCCTGGGAATCCATCCCGCAGAAACACAGGGAATTCATCCTGCAGAAACACAGGGAATCCATCCCGCAGAAACACTAGGAATTCATCCCACAGGAATACCAGCAGAGCAGGGAGAAGCTCTGCAAGGTGGGTGCTGGAGAAGGGAGAGGGCAGCAGGGAAGGGGCTCCAACAGCAGCATGTGACACGTGGCAGCATGGGGAGCCAAGAGCAGATCCCGCTGGGCAAGGTGGGAGCAGAGCTAATCTGGAGCTGCAGGGACACCCCGGGGCCCAGAGCAGGTGAGAGACAGCACCTGGCACGCAGCATGTGAGTATTTAATTAAACCAGTGAAAGCCTGTTAAATCGGATAAACCCAACGTGCCTGAATTCCTGCCTCACCACCAGGTCAGTGCTCAGCACTGCTCAGCCCCTCCTGTGCCCACCAGGCACCAGGGGCTGGGCTGAGGGGCTGCAGCTCCTGGAGATCCCGAGTGTTTCTTTGGAGGGCTGTCCATTGGATTAGTGCCCCTCGAGACCCCGTATCCCAAACACTGCAGCACCACAGCCAGCACGGACAGGGCGGAGCAGGGACAGGGGCACTGCAGCCCTGGTCAGAAGCACCCAGGGGTCAGAGGGACCCAGAGAGCCCTGAAGGAAGGAGCAGGCATGGGGCACAGCAGCCTCCCAGCCCCAGCAGCCCAAGGCCAGCAGGACCTGGACAGCTCTGGAGGAGCACGGATGAGGCACTGCAGCCTCCCAGCCCCATCATCCCGAGGCCGGCGGGATCCAGAGAACCCTGGAGGAGCAGGGATGGGACACAGCAGCCCCCCAGTCCTAACACCCTGAGGTCAGAGGGACCTGGACAAGTCTTGGAGGAACAGGGATAGAGCAGGGCAGCCACCCAGCCCCAGCACTCCAAGGCCAGCAGGATGTGGACACCTCTGGAGGAGCAGTGATGAGGCACAGCAGCCCCCAGCCCCAGGACCCAAAGGTCAGTGAGACCCAGACAGCCCCAGTGGAGCAACGCCAGACACCACTGAATTATTAACCAACGCAGGAGCTCGGGAGGGAAAACATGAATCAAGCCAGGAGGTTTTGCAATGCCCCCAGCTCCCTGCTGTCAGCAGCGCCGAGTCCATCCACACTGCCGGGCTGGGATGAGGCCACGGGATGAGCACGCAGAGAGTCTGGGGTGCACAAACCCCAACTCCCATCCATCCCTGAGTTATCCAGGCCAGCTCACTCAGCCCTTGGTGTCCCAGCTGTGGCCCTGGGGACGGGGATGGGGACATGCAGCCAGCGGTGATGCCGACAGTGACCCCCCTCCGGAAGGGTGAGGCCGCGGCGCCCGCAGCCACCACCCGGCGTGAGGCAGCTCGTAAAAACAAGTGGAAACAGCCCGAGCCAAGGAATGAGCATCAACCCCAAACCGAGGCCGGCGCAGGGCTCCCAATGAGCTGCCCAACGTGCCAGGGCTGGCACAGGGCTCTTGCTCCAGCCAGGACCCCCCACCCCAGCTCCTGGGGCAAGAGGGGTTTATGACAAGCAAAAAAACACCTAAAAATGCACACTGAGGTGCCAAGGGCCACGTCCTGCCCCTGAGACGGAGTCCTGCTGTCACAGCCAGCACTCACCGCCCTCCCCTGCTCCCCACCCAGCATCTCCAAACCCCCTGTGACGTGGGGAGGGGGCGGCAGGGCCCTGCCGGGGCGAGAAACACTTCAGCAAAGGGATGTGCAAGAATTCCCCAAAAAAAGCAGGTCTTGGCTGGCGCCTGCGTGGCTGAGTCAGAGTCACAGGACCGGGGGAGCAGATCCAAGCAGGGGCGGATGGGGAGCGTTGGCAGAACGGCTCAGGGGCCCTCGCCCCCCACCCACAGCTGCAGACCCCCCGATTCTCCTCCTCGAGGGGGTCCAAGCATCTCTGTGCCATCGCCGGCTCCCCCTTCCCGCCGCATCCCTCTGAGCCGGAGCTGAGTCCAGCCCAACGCTCCAAGAGGAATCCAAAGGGAGAACAGCCAAAATAAGCCACAGGCTTTCAGCCCCACACTCCCCTCACACCCATCCTGCCACAGCCTCCTCTTCCAAGGGGAGCAGAGGGTCCTGGTGCACCCGGGGGTCTCCGGACGGGCCCCAGCTCCGAGCAGGGCAGCACAGGGCCGAGGGGCTGGGGGTGACGCAAGCACTTGCTCTTCTCCCAGGCTGTATTTTTGCAGCTGGAAAGCATTACCCTCCTCAAAGGCTTTTGTTTTCCAGCTTTGCTCCTTCTCTCCCTGCTCGCCATCCTCCTTTTCTCCTTCGCAGGAATCACTTTTAACTTTTTTATTATTGTCGTTATTGTTATTTTCATCATCATCATTATTATTACTGTTATTTTCGGCTCTTTCTTGTAGCCTCAGCTAAACCTGGATTTCCTCTTGAACTTTTGGTGGAGGCTAATTTAGAAAACGTCTATTTTTAACCCCTGGCGTTGGCCTGCAGAAACTCTATCCCCCCTCCTTCTCAGTCTTTGGAGAGGGGAAGGGTGGGGGGCACAGAGTCTCCCCCTGCGTCCCCCCCAACAATGGACGACCAGGGATGGTCCCACAGCCACCCACGGCCATGAAAACACACCCTGGACCCATCTGAGGGGACCAGCAGGGATGAACCTGTCCCCTGGAGGGGTCGTACGTGATTTCCATGGAGAATTCAGAGGGCAGAGACCACCCCCTCTCCCTCCTGCAGCCCCCCGCGGGTGCCTCTCCCACCAATTCCCATCCTGGAATCAATCCTCCTCCTTGCTCAACCTCGGCGGGGCGTTGCGGGCGATTGCGACACGCCGAGCTCATTTCCCAAGATTTATTTATTTGAGAGCGTTTGGAAGGGAGCTGGTGGGGGCAGAGAGCGGGGAATGTCAGCTTCCCAAGGCTCTTCCTGGGAGAGGCAGCCAAATAAACCTCAGAGGGACGGGGTCCAGGCCCAGCTCCGGGGGGAGGTGGCCTTGCCAGCAGGGAGGGCAGATGGAGGGAGGATGGAGGACGAGGGAGCACTGAGAACTTCATCAAAGTTGCTCAACACGGGCGGGTTGGCAACTTCAGCAAACCCCAAAACCCACCCGCACAGATGTTTCCTGGTTTCACACCCGCCACAGCCCCAAGTGATCCCAACCGAGCTGTTCCTGAGGTCTCTGCCACAAAATCCTCTGTGTCACACTGTGCCTGGATTTTCCCTTTTCATAGAATCCCGGAATGGTCTGGGTCAGAAGGGATTTAAGGATCATTTCAGTCCCACCCCCTGTCATGGGCAGGGACTCCTTCCACTGTCCCAGGTTGCTCCAAGCCCCATCCAGCCTGGCCTTGGACACCTCCAGGGATGGGGCAGCCACAGCTTCTCTGCACAACCTGTGCCAGGGCCTCCTCACCCTCACAAGGCAGGAATTTTTTCACAAAATCTCACCTAACCCTGCTCTCTGTCAGTGGGAAGCCATTCCCCATGTCCTGTCACTCCAGGCCCCTGTCCCAAGTCCCTCCCCAGATCTCCTGGAGCCTCTTCAAGCACTGGAAGAGCCTCTAAGCTCTCCCTGGAGCCTTCTCAGCTCCAGGTGAACACCCCCAGCTCTCCCAGCCTGGCTCCGTGGCAGAGCTGCTCCAACCCTCAGACCATCTCCGTGGCCTCCTCTGGCCACATCCTTCTTCTGCAGGGACCCCAGAGCTTCAGGTGGGACAGTCCCACTCGAAGAACTCCTCGACACAAGTGGGTCATGGATCCCACATTTCCCACTGGAGCCACAGCCCGAGGCTCTCCCTCCCTTAACTGGGGCCACCCGATTTTACCCCACTCCCAGTGAGGCACTGCAGGGCTGTGGGTTTTTTGGGGAAGGAGCTTTGCTGACCCAGCACATAACTTTGCTCTGCATGAATCAGTCGCTGTGCAGTCTGCAAACACATCAATTGTGGCCTGACAGGAGGAGGAAGGAAACACACACAATCTTCCCTCGGATTAAACCAGGGATTTCGACAGTCCCCAAACAGCTGCGAGGGGGACGCAGCCACTCGGCAGCTCATCCAGACTCCTGCACAGTCGAGAGAGGAAAAGGAGAAACCCCCTATATCCACAGAGGTTCAACAAGCTCAGGAACCAACACAGCAAAAAAAAAAAATCCCTGAATTTCAGAATCCCTAAGGTTGGAAAAACCCTCCAGGACCATCGAGTCCAATCCGTGACTGATCCCTGCCAGAGCCCTGAGTGCCACGTCCAGTTGTTCCTCGGACACCTCCAGGGATGAACACTTCACCACCTCCCTAAGCAGCCCTTTCCAATGCCTGACAACCCTTTCCATGAAGAAATTCCTTCTCAAACGTGTGGATGTGGCACTTGGGGACATGTTTCAGCGATGACCTGGCAGCACTGGTTAATGCTTGGACTCCAGGGTCTTAGAGGGCTTTTCCAACCTTAGTAATTCCATGATTCCAGATCCAGGAGAAACTCCACTTCCCAGCTACCCCTCAAGGGAGCACTCCCAGAAGAGCAGGACAGGGATGGCGGGCAGGAGAGGTCCCAGCTCTGCTTGAAGCAACCAGAAACATCACTGGGCATGGAGCTCTGACACCAAATCCTCATTCCCATTCTGCTGAGGAGCACTTTCCCCCTTGCCCCAGCACATGGGACAGAGAAGAGAGACGGACTGACCTCGCTGCCAACGTCTGGCTTTAAATAAAGAATACCAAAGAAACGAAGAATAAATAAAGAATCTTGATGTCTGATAAACACACATCTACAACAACAGCCAATTCCTGCTTCCCCAGGCTGAACCAGCCCTGACACAAACCCCAAGTGCCTCAGGAGGCACCGGGAGAACCGTGGAGTCCGTGGCTCACATCAGAGCTGCTCATCCACACCACATCCCACGGAGATCCCGCCCGGAGAGCAGCGGACACTGCTCCAGACACAACCCACCCCATGGGGCAAGCAGGGGCCATGGCCAACTTGCCACCCAGTGAGACACCCGGGCGGGCTGCCCCACGAGTCCCCGGGCGCCCGGAGCCGCCGGCACGCGGCCTCGGCGGAAAAACAGCTTGGAAAAGTTGCCGAATGTTTCGGCTCAGGAACGGAGGCTCGTCAGGAATGCGGTCCCCAGGGCTGCTCAAATACATCGGTTTCCTACTTTCCTTTTTATAGGGAATGATCCGTTTGATACATTTACATAATACCATAATCTGGAGGAATTTCTGTCTCTTTCCTCCACAGACATCCTCTCCCCGGGAGAACAAGACCGTCTCTGTGACGGCACCGCGCTCCGTGGATAAACACTGCTCCTGGGGACAATTTTCCTTAATTAGAAGTATGTTAACAGGACAAGCACAAAGACAAACTCCCGCCCCGAAGGGCGCCGGACGGCCGGACAGACACCCCGTGCCCCCGAGGGTCCTGCACAACCCCCCCCTTGCTCCCAGGAACAGCCAACTCCTTGTGTCCGAGCAGGGCAGGAGGGGACGGCCACCACCACACACGGCCACAGCCGTCACGTCAGCCTCGTTCCCTCAGCAAACCAGGCTCAAAAATAAATAAATTCACCCCCCCCCTCCGCTCCTCTTCTCTGCTAAGATGTTTCGCTGCGAGGAGGAACCGCTGGGTGGAAGCCCGTGGCCCGCGGCCAGGATGTCTGACTCGGCGCTGGGATGGATCCCTGGGGCTCTGCGCACACTCACGCCCGCCCTGCACAAGCCAAACGTTCCTCGGGGGTGACACGGCATCCCTGGGCTGTGCAGCCCCCACAGAGGGACATCCCAGCCTGGGGAATGGCAGATGCTGGAGCACTGCCCTTCTCCAAGGAGCCCTGGGGGAAGGATCATGTCCATGTGCTCTCTGTGCCCTCGGACCTCCAGCGCAGCACCACGGCCGCATCTGAAGGGGAACCATGTCCAAGGGACCACCAGCACCTCTCCAGACTCTCAGTCACACCAGCTCCCCAGGGTGGGGACACCCCAAATTTGCCTCCTCTTTAGGCCATGTTCTGTCCCAGTGCAGCACGACGGCTGCATCTGAAGGGGAACAGTGTCCAAGCAGCCACTGGCAGCTCTCCCACCCCTCACTGACACCATCTCCAGCTCCCCAGGGTGGGGACACCCCAAACTTTCACTCCTCCCCATGTCCTGGCTCAACCCCGCAGCATCCCTGCAGAGCCTGGCTGAGGCACCGGAGGTGGGAAGAGCAGGAACAGGGATGGAATGAGCTCCAGGCTGCGTGGAGGGCAGCCAAGGGACCGCTAATTACTCTGCCTTAATGAGACCATTCCATGGGCACAAATATTCCACAGAGGCCGAGGGAGGGACGGGGCACTTGGCTTCCTTCTGGGTGAGAGGAGCGAGACACAGGCTCGACAGGAACCCGGGGAGTGTCACCGGGGTGATCTGGGGGGAGGGGGGACAAGAAAGCAGAAATGGGGCCAGCGTGGGCAGGAAGGGTCCTGAGGGGCTCCTGCAGTGACCCCGGCACAAGGCAGGGCAGGAGGGACACACAGATGTGTGCTGGGACAGACAGAAGTGTGCTGGGAGAGACACGTTCCAGCCCATGTGAAATCAAACCCATCCCTGGGCACGAGCATCCCGATGACTCAGGACATTCATGTCACCCTTTTGTCTCCAGCAACAGTGGGGATGCAGCTCACCCCTGCCACCACAGCCTAGGGAGCAGTGGGGGGAGAGTCTCAGTTCCCTTAGGGGATTTATTTTTGTTCCCTATGAGGGGAAATACCAGGTAAGGGGAGTCAGAAGTGCTGGGCAGAGCCACAGCAGGGTCCTGAGTGTCAGATCTTTGTTAACTGATTAAAATCACCATCATAATGTCGTCCCCTGAAACACAATGAGCTGGGGTGTGTGCATGGCTCCAGACATGGCCCCCAGTCCCTGTTCCCTCCATCCTCTGCTCCCTCCAGCTCCTGCTCTCCTTCATCCCCTGCTGCTACCCAATCCCTGCTTTCCCTTTTGGTCCCTGCTCCCCTCTATCCCCTTCTCCCATCCATCTCCTGCTCTCCCCATTCCCTGCTCTCCCCATTTATTGCTCCCCCCATTTACTGCTCTCCCCATTCCATGCTCCCCCCCCTTCCCTGCTATCCCCATCCCCTTCTTTCCCCCATTCCCTGCTCCCCTCCAGTCCCTGCTCTCCCCATTCCCTGCTCCATCCAACCCCTGTTCCCATCCATCCTGATCACTGCTCTCCCCTATCCCCTGCTCCACTCCATGTCCTGTTCCCATTTATCCTCTGCTCCCATTTATCCTCTGCTCCCATTTATCCCCTGCTCTCCCCCAGCTCCCAATTTCCTTCGTCGCTGCAACAAGAACAGCCATAAACAGTTAAAAAAAAAAAAACCATAAAAAAACCCAACAGAAAGGAACCACGAGATGAAGTTACCAATCATCCCGCTCTCCTGCCAAGTGAGTTCACGTCGGAGCCTCTTTCTTGGCCAGGATGAGGCAGCAAGGAAGAAAAATAGCTTTCCATGCAAAGTGGGGGAAGAAATGTACTTGGATTCCTCTGCAGAGCAACATCGCCCTGAAATCAATCTGTCCCAGCGCCCACAGCTCCTCTGCCCGCTGGCACTGGGACAGGCCATTCCCAGTGACAGGGCTGAAATGGAGTCAATGAAAACACCCTCCGAGCCGGGCCGCTTGGGATTGATGCTGCCCAGGAAGGTATTTTAATGGTGGCCAGATTGCCAGCGTTTAAGGTTTATAATGCACCCGGGATCAAATGTCCTGATATTTCAAACCCCTTCCCGGGGGCTTGTTTTATAAAGGAAAACAACAAACCTTAAACCGAGAGATAATAAATCACGGCACCTCCGCAGCCCTTTCCCAGCAGCCCCACATGGATCCTGCTGAGCTGCAGAATTCCTGCCTGCTCTGCCTGGGAAGGAGCAGTGCTGGACTGGGAAAGAGCAGTGCTGGGACTGGGAAAACAGTGCTGGGACTGGGAAAGGAGCAGTGGTGGGACTGGGAAAACAGTGCTGGGACTGGGAAAACAGTGCTGGGACTGGGAAGGAGCAGTGCTGGGACTGGGAAAACAGTGCTGGGACTAGGAAGGAGCAGTGCTGGGACTGGGAAAACAGTACTGGACTGGGAAAACAGTGCTGGGACTGGGAAGGAGCAATGTTGGAACTGGGAAGGAGCAGTGCTGGACTGGGAAGGAGCAGTGCTGGACTGGGAAGGAGCAGTGCTGGGACTGGGAAAACAGTGCTGGGACTGGGAAGGAGCAGTGGTGGAACTGGGAAAGGAGCAATGCTGGGACTGGGAAGGAGCAGTGCTGGGACTGGGAGACCAGTGCTGGGACTGGGAAAGGGCAGTCCTGGACTGGGAGAGCAGTGCTGGAGTGGAAGGAGCAGTGCTGGGACTGGGAAGGAGCAGTGCTGGGACTGGGAAAGGGCAGTCCTGGACTGGGAGAGCAGTGCTGGAGTGGGAAGGAGCAGTGCTGGGACTGGGAAGGAGCAGCACCAGAGCTGGGATGAAGCAGTGCTGGCTCCAGGCACCTGCTAGCACAGTAAATGCATTCTCTGGCATCACCAAGCTCCCAGTTCTGACCACGGCAAAAAAGCCACAGAAAAGGGGAAAAAGAAAGCGAAAGAGCGTGAGAAGGGGAGGGGAAGGGGAAAGGGGAAGGAAAGGGAGAGGGGAGCCACCCCAAGAGCCACGGAGAAGCCCAGTGCTCTGGCTCCTGACACGTGTTCCCCAGTATTTTTCCACAGTCCAGGCAGAGGACTCCTGCCTTCCCCTGAAAGCCGAGCGTCACCCGATCGCAGCGCACCGGAGGTGGGGATTTAACGCCGCTGTCAACGCCGGCGTGGAGAGACCCAGGGGTGACCCGCACCATCCTGGGCTGCTGCCAGCTAAAGGTGGCCTCCTCAGGACAGTCCTGGCCTCTGTGCATGCTCTAGGGAGGTGTTCCCAGCTCCTGGCATTACCTCTAGGGGATGAGGCCATGAATTCGATGGAAGGAGGCACAAATCCCCCACCACAGCTGCTTCCCTCGCTGTCCCAGCCCTGAGTCCATGGCTGAGCAATGAGGATTGCTCAAGGCTGTGATCCCTGACAAACGGTCCCAGGATGGAGAGACGAGTCCAGCAGGATGAACTTGGAGAGCTGGGGGAGCAGAGGGCTCCGGCTGGGACACAGGAAGAGCAGCACACGAGCCCAGCAACAGATTTTAATTATTATTTTTTAGTGCTCTGTTTGGCTCTGAAATTCCTTGGAAGCCCGACTCCAAACAAACAAGAACATTGTCTGGGGAAACACGTGGAGGCTGGAATCTGGTTGAGAAAACCCACGGGATCACAAAGTCCCCGGAGGTCAAGGATCTGCCACGGAGCACACAGGGTCCAAGAAGAGCTGTGACAGCCCTGCCCCGGTCTCCAGCTGTCCCCTGCCCCACAGCAGAGGGGCTCAGGGCTGACAGGGGGCTCACAGTGAAGCCCCCTGTGCCATCCTGATGCTCCAAGGGGTCGGAGCAGCCTCGGCACGGGCACGTGCCTCTGTCCTTGAGCGCGAGAGGACGCGCAATGCCTCTGCCAGGATCCTCCTGGACAGGAACACTGTGGGATTGTCACACGGAGCGGAGGAGAGGGACAGCGGGATGGGAGGAAGGATAAGACAAGCTCCTCTTGTTACAATCCAGTGCTGGCAGGAAGGACAAACCCTTCCCGTGCCATCACTTGTGCCTCATCCTCATCACGGGGGTGAGCACGGAGGGACACTGCGCTCCCGGGGCTGGCAGGACAGTGCCACTTCCAAGGTCCCTGCGGAGATGGGGACACGCTGGACCCCTGCCCAGTGAGGGACCACATCATCCCACCTTGTCCTGGCCATTGGCACCAAGCCCCACACGTCCCCCCGAGGTGCCCAGAGCCCCCCCAGCCCACTCGGACTGATGGCAGAGAGAAAGAATCCAATTCCAACACGAAGCAGGAATTTCTGTGAGACAAATGAATGGAAGGCTTCAGCAGCCTCTGATTTTTAGTGTGTCCCCAGAAAAAGACCTGGGGGTAGGGAACCAGCCAGCTCAGATCAACTGAGAAAATCAGCGCCTGTGACAAATATCCACGGGCAGCGAGGTGGGAGCCGAGGGAAACGCCGTGGCTCCAGAGCCTGCGGAGAGGCAAAAAGCTTTGAGAGTGTAAGGACCAGGGGAAGAGCAAAGCTCTGAGGACAGCGGGTCGTGCCAAGGGCTGTTAACAGCCTTCATTTAACACATCTCCCACAGCACAAGTGACAGTAATCTCTGCAGGAGCCGGGCAGGACAGGGAGGCAGGGGAGCGATCAGAGGCAGGCTGTGGCACCGTGAATCCCAGGTCTCTCCCCCGGCAGCTGGAGCTGCTGTTTTCCAGCCCCTCAGCATCAATCTCCCCCCATCAGATGCCAGCTCAAGCCCCATTAGCAGCAGGCACCAGGGAGGCCCCATTCCTGCTGGGAGCAGATAATGCCATAAAGAAGCAAATAAAGAGGGAAACCACTAATTGGATTCATGGGTCTCGCCAGTGTCCTGCCTGAGAGTGACATTATCTCTTCATCCCGACCCCCAGGACCCGACTCAGCGCGGGGGGAATTCACTCCTCCACTTCCTTTGTGCTGATGAACCAGCCTCACTCGGAGGGAGCCTTCAGAGAGAGGCACTGAAAACAGAGACCCCCTTAAATCCCAGAAACCCCCCTAAATCCCAGGAGGGGAGTGGGAAGCCGAGCCCTTGTCCTGCTCGACTCTACACTATCGCCTACGAGAGCAAAGGGTGAGGCCTCTCCCTAAAAATACACCCTGCCCTAAAAATACACAGAGTGAGCTTAAATTAACCGTGCACACACACCCTCGGCAGCGCCCACAGCCTGCCCAGCCCAGCCACACACAGAGCCTGGGACCCCTGGGACCCCCGGGACCCCCAGGACCCCCAGGACCCTGCTGAATCGCTCTGAGATCCACCCAGGATCTTCTCTGCTCTCTGCTTTGCAGGGATCCGTTCGTACCAGTTCATCCCAATTTGCTGGATGAGCCATTGCACAGTGGGGTGGAGGAAGGGGATCCCTCTGGCTTTGGGTCCCCCTGGAAGCATCCCCAGTTTCAGGAGGCAAAAGACACCCTCGGGGGGATGACACCAGGGAAACAAAAACCTGACAGAGACCCACTGTAAATCCCAGATCCCCTAATTCCACCCCGACTGACTCTGTCCAAGGATAAAACCAGTGACAGGAATGGTGTCCCACACCAGGTCTCTCCAGCTGTGGCACCCACATGCTTTCCCCACGGGAGACCCCCCCAAACCCACTGCTCTGCACAGGCAGGGAAGGTGCTGGAAGCCCACAGGGACCCCTCTTGGGCTCTCTGACTCAGAGAGCACCAAAATCCCAACCAGTAACTCTCCCTCCCATACTGACTGCAGAGCTGGGACCAGCAGGCCCAAACAGGACACGGAGCTGTAACCACACTTGCTCTGGTCACAGAGCCACCAGTCACTCACATTGTGACTCAGTGGCACCCACAGAGGCACCTTTGGGTTGGGAGTTTGTTCTTGGTCACTTTTTGGGGTGAGACTCAGTCATTTTTTGGGGGGTGGGACCAAAGGAAGCAAGAACTGCCATCTCCAAAACCTGCCGCACAGGCAGCAGCTCCACTCCTCCCTGTACCCCTTCTCCTCATATCTGCACACCAAGAAACTACTAAACTTGATAGAAATAATGATAAAAACGAAGGGAATGACCTGCAGGAAGCTGCTTCCTTCCCACTTTCCCCCAGTACGGCCTGGTGAGGGGCAGTTGCAGGGAATTGGGGATGGGGGTCCCCAGGGGAGTGGGCACTCACGGTGCAGGCTCAGGGAGATGTTGATGGACCGCTCTTCCACAAAGCCCTTCAGGTTGGGGATCTTGGCACACTTGAGGATGGTCTGGGAGGCACTGTCGCCCACGTGGACCCAGCACACCGTGTCCTCCACGTAGTTGAAGTCCATGGCTGTGGTCTGCTTGGCGCTGGTGGGGGTGATGTTGGGCACGGGGGCTCCGCTCAGGTACGTGGCCAGGATGTTCTGGGAGTTGGCGATGAGCAGCACAGGAGGGCGATCCACAGGCTCTGGGGACAAAGGAGGGGACAAAGGGGTCAGGGCACACCTCAATCCTGTGGCTGTAACCTCAGGGAAAAGCCCGACGTGGAGAGCCCAGGGCAGGGCCGTGGTCTGCAGAGGTGCCCTGAAGCACCACGCTGCCCCTGCTGAGGGTCTCACCGTTCTTGGCTTTGCAGGATCTGTTGTCTGGCTGCAGGAGATAGCCCTCGACACAGCTGCACGTGTAGGAGCCCTCTGTGTTGGTGCATGTCTGGCTGCAGGTCCCATAAACAGTGCATTCATCGAAGTCTGGGAAAGACAGGAAAAAACCCAAGGTTTGGACCAGAAACAACCTCCCCTTCACTGCCTGAAGAGGGAATGAAGCTCCCCAGTTTCTCCAAGGTGGGGCTGGAGAGGAGGGAATGATCCATGAGCCAAAGGGACCCTCACACCAGCCTGCCAAGGAATCCAAGGGAACCTCACATCAGCCTGCAGAGGAATTGAAGGGACCCTCATATTGACCTCCCAAGGAATCAAAGGGACCTTCACTTCCAAGGTCACCTCATGACTGGGCAGGCAGCCCCTGGTTCCCTGCTCCAGCTGCAGCAGGACAACCCCTGCCTGGCCACTGAGCCTGTCCCCAGCTCTGCACCTCCATTCCCACTCCAAATCCCTCCAATCTCCAGCTCCCAAACCCCTGGCTTGGCTGCTCTTTCTTCTGGCAGATGAAAGTGATGTATCCCCCAGAGCTCTGCACTAGAGCCAGGAATGGTTCCTTCCGCCACATGAAAGGGCTGGAGCCATCACAATCTCTCACATCCAGATTTGTTTCCATCACACTGATGCCATCAATCCTTGCTGTGACCCTCTCCCATCATTCCCATCCTCTCTGAGGCAGGGATGCCAGGAGCATGTGGCAGCCCCTGACTCCTCACACAAAGCCTTTTCCTTCTAACCAGTATTCCTCACTCAGACTTTTGGGAGCAGAGGGAGTCCCATTTCATCCCATCCCATCCCACCCCACCCCATCCCACCCCACCTGCCCTGTGTTCAGTCTGCCCAGCCCCTTCCCCACACGGCCAAGCCTCAGTGCTGCTGCCAGACGGTGGCATTGGCCACATCCCCGAGGAGCCAGGGTCACCAGCGTGGAGTGAGGGCTCTGCCCAGCCCCCAGACCCACCTCTGCAGCTCCTCCTGTCCTCAGCCAGCTGGAAGGAGTGGTTGCAGTAGCAGACAGGGCCCGACAGCGTCGGCGCACAGTGGTGCTGGCAGCCCAGCGCCGAGCAGTTGGCCAGTTGTTCTGTGGGAACAGGGAAGATGGAGGAGAGAGGATGTCACCCAGGCAGGAACAGGATGGACACCAAGGACTCAAGGGTTGGGTAAGCAGGACCATCAGACACCCCACCAGGATTTGCTCAGAAACTTTACACTGCTCCCACCTCCCCAGAGAGAAGAACTGAGCCCCTGAGCAGAGGGAAGGAGGACATGTAGGATACATGGCTGCTCCAGGGAAGGAGGTCTGAGCAGCCCCTGCCATCCACAGTGCTGCTCACTCCATGCCACTTCCAGTGGTGGCTGAGACCTTGTGCAAGGGATGCATTTCCAGGGCATCCTGAGGCATGTGGATGCACCAGAGAGCCCAGAGCTCCCCTCCTGTCCAACCCTGGAGTGCTCAGAGATGACAACGTGAGGGTTCAGCACAGGGGCTCCACTGACATTACAAGCCCTAGGATGTCTGCAAGGGGGGGAGCAGGATGGGGGCAGCAATGGTCCAGCAGCCAGAGCAGGAACAGGGGTTGGGGTGACAATTTGGGGCGATGGCTGAGGGTGGAAGCTCAGGGTGATCGCTTGGGGTGACAGCTGGAGTTTATAGCTCGAGGTGACAGCTCGGGGTGACAGCTCGGGGTGACAGCTCGGGGTGACAGCTCGGGGTGACAGCTCACCCGCCCAAGCCTGGGGCAGTGGCAGGCTGGGACTCGCAAGCAGCTGTGAGAAAATGAGGAAATGCCTCCCTGGGGCGGCACCGGCTGCGGGCTGGGGGGACTCAGCATCCGGCTCAAGCACCACCAAGGGCTGGCGGCCTCAGCGTGCCCAAACCTGTGAGTGCCAGGTGCCCAAAGCCCTGAGCACCAGGTGCCCAAAGCCCTGAGCAGCTGCCCCAACACGGCTCACGTGGCTCACGTGCTGCCCGGCCGTGAAAACTCAGATCCCACTTAAGTAACAAGAGCTCTTACTGAAATATTCATTCTCAGCTCAGGCACAGCTGCAGGAGCTGCCCCGGGCTGCTCCCATGGGATCCAGGCAGTGGAGAGGAGCTGGGTCCCAGCAGGGAGCCCTTTGGGGTCTTGGTGGAGTGGGACAGGAGCCCCCCACCCCAGGCAGGGAAGGGTTGGGGAGCACAGAAGCCCCAGAGCTCAGGGTCAGCCCAGGACACACGTTTCTGAGCGATTAATCTGCGCAGCAGCACGCTGCTTTAGGGAGTTTTCCAGCAGGATTAGCCACGGGAACAGGCCAGGAGGGGGGACAAAGCTCCTGGAAATTAGGAAAAAACCACGGCGGTATCTCTTATCTGGACCAGAACCCCAGGCCTGGAGCTTTTAAACCCAGGAGACAATGCAGCTATTTCATGGCTGCAGGCTCAGGAATGATGGGCATTTCACTTCCAAGCGGCTCTGGATAATCTCTGGATCTGTGACTGTGCTGAGCTGAGTGTGGCGGGGCTCACACTCAACAGGAGAAACCAGGGACCTCATCACTCCTGCTCTTTGGGGCAGCCCCCCCTTTCTGGGACTCTGTGTCCCCCCAAACCTACCCCGGCAGTGCGGCCCCTCGTCGGAGCCATCGAAGCAGTCGTGGAGCCCGTTGCAGAGTTTGCTCATGTGGATGCAGAGCTCGGTGCCCAGGCAGTTGTGCTCGTTGGGTTGGCAGCGGGACACTTTGCTCTGGGGACCTGCAATGGGCACAAGGGTCAGCACAGGGACTGGGACCCCCCCCCAGGTGCCAACACCCTCCTTGTCCCGAGGCCGTGGCACAGGCAGGTTCACGGGGGGCCCCTCTGAGCCCAGCACAAGGAGACTTAATCCCCATTATTAACTGGAAAAATTACAGAGGAAGGCAGGCTTTATTTTTAAGCTCCTCTGAAAAGAAGCAAGGCATGGAGACAAACAACAAACACACCATAAATCCATTAATGGCCTGAAACCCCAGGAAAAGCTCCTGCAACGTCCAGCAGGGCTTCACCCCAGGCTGGAGGTGGCTGCAGGGGTGACAATGAGCCTTGGCACAGCCCCTGCAAATCCTGACCCCCTTCATGGGGTCTCCTCCTCTCCCTGCCCCAAATCCACGTTTCAGGGCTGAACACACAGCATTTCACCACAGCTACCACACATCTCTGCCCAGGCAAAACAGTAAAATCCCATTTTCCAGGGGCTGCTCATGCCTCAGCCTCCCCTCAGCAGGGCTGGCAGAAATAGCTCCGTGGATGCCCCCAGTGAGCAGTGAGAAGGGCACAGCACACACCGTGTCCAGACACGGTCCCATTTTAGCCCAGTCACCTTCACTGGAGACTCCAAGAGCCGAGTTTGCCCTAAATAAGCTCCAGCTCTCCTTGGAGAGGAGTGTTACATCACACACAGAGCTCTGTGTGCCGGTACATCTTCATCCCACACAGCTCCAGACACTTCTGAGGGACACTGGATGTGATCCCACCGTGACCCTTGGGCTCCCAGGAGGGGAAAAAAGCCTTTGGAAGCACATGGTGCTGTGGGAAGGGGACCACAATGCCCAGGGTTTGTGACACCCCTCACCCCAAGCACAGGAGCCCCAAACTGAGCAGGATCCTCAATCCATCGCAGCCAAAACTTCCCTCTGTCCATCCTGGGCAGTGACACCCATTCCCTGCTCAAGGGATGCCTGAAAAATGGGAATCCAACAGGCTCCAGATGCCAGATCGCTCCCCTGTGTCTCAAACACATCCCAGTATGCTCCCAGTGAGCCAACTGGACTGGCACTGGGGTGATGGGATCCCCCAGGGTGCTCAGGACACCCAGCAGGGATTTGAGCTTCCCCTCTTTCCCAGTCCCAAGGCCCCCAGCAGATGATTCTGGGAGAATTTTGTACCGGGTGCCACTGCACAGATTTATTTTTTTGCTGGGGGTGAGCCCCCGGTAATTGCAAATTATGGGTTAATTAAGTAACGTCGATATATGGACCAGAAGAATGGAGGGGCTGAAGTGAAGCGCCCAATTCATCAGTGAGAACTGCTCTGCCGTGTCCATTATTCCCTGCAAAGAGCCTGGATCAAACCACTTATCCCAAACTGGGCAGGATTAATCCACAAGCCACTTTGTTTGCTTTTGACCGTGTTGGCGCTAATAAATGAGCCAATTTATTACATGTGACAAGCTTGTGGTACACCCCAAGGAGCCGAATTAGATAGGAATGTTTAACCTCAAAAAACCACCCGGAAAAAAAAAAAAAAAAAAAAAAAAAGGATAGAAGAAAAGCAATTCTTCCTCCTGCAGTTGATTTGGCAACAGCCCAGGGAGATGCAGATGGGAGGAACACAATGAGGGAAGAGGCTGGAGAAGCAGGGGTGGGATGGTCCCACTTGTCCCATCAGGATGGACACGGATGGCAGCCCTGAGGGTCCTGGTGCTGCCTCTGGGTCACTTCTGAACTCTTCAGGACCATGCCAACAGCAGATCCAGCAAGGCAAGATGAGGGATCCGAGGCCTCCTGAACCCTTGGATCAAAGGATGGACCAACCAGGCACCGGCCACAGCTGAGCCATGGCAAATTCCCTCCTCGGAGCTCCTCATCTTTGATCTCCCTCAGAATGGAGGCTCTTGTCCAAGTGTTTTCCTCTCAGGAAAGCTCCGTGGAGCAAAAAACCGACTGTGCAAGAACCACGCGCGAGCCGCTCGCACCAAATGAGCAGCTCTGGGGACAGGAAGGGACCGGCCTGAACATCTGAGCAAAGCCAGGGAATACTTCAAAGGATTCCCCGGAGAGGAAAACCTGGCACGTGCCTGACAGCATTTCAAGAGGCTCTGGCAGGAGAACATCAGTGCCATGGCACCGAAGGACTCCGGAGCCTCCTCGGCAGGAGCTGCGCTCGGAGCCCGGCTCAAACACGGATTAAATGAGAGTAATAAAAGTCATTCTCTCCCTGCCAGAGAGATAAGGAGGATGAGAGGCTGCTGGAAGCCCCGGTGCCGAAGTGGCGTGAGAAAAGCCGGCCTGGCAATCCTGGAGATACCGGGGGCCCGTGCTGACAGGTCGGGCTCCATGGGAACGAGCCTGGGCAGGAGAAAACAGGAGGCTCCACTCATCCCCTGGCCCATGGCAATGGCATAGATGTGCCCCAGCACCCCAATCTCCATGTCCTGGGGGGCGCAGCATCCCCCTGACTTCCCTTCCAGTGTCTAGGGGTGCAAAGTGGGAACTGGGGGAGGTGGACAGAGCTACTCAGGAAGGTCCAGCCCCTCCAGGTCCCCAGAGATTAGCTGAGAAGGGAACTGCTCCCAAGGAACTGAGAGATTACAAAGTTTGGGGTCTGTGGTGATGATGGAAACACACGGACTCAGTCCCACACGTGGTGGTGAGGAGAGAGGAGATGCTTTGGTCCGTGTCTCACTTCCCCATCCTGGAAGTGCCAAGCGTGTTCCGAGGGGCACAGGGGCAGCGGGGGTCCCGTGTCCTCCAGGGATGAACCCTCAGGGGGCTTGGACCAGACCCAAGAATCTTCCAGCATCCATGACCTCCAGACAGAGGGACACGAGGTGCATCCACAGCACCAGAGGCTGCTCCAGGCTCCTCACCAGCCCCAGGGAAGAGAGAGGAAGAAGGTGGAGAGGGAAGAGCATCCAAGGGGTCCGTGCTCTGGTCACCTGTCCATGTGGATTGAGCACAGATGCATGCAGCAAGCGGAACATGCCAATCAGAACGGATTTCTTCCAGCCTCTGAGTCCTCCTGCTGTAATTTTCCAGGGCTGCTGATTGACTGGAGCCAGCCAGCCCATCCCAGCCCCCCATCCCTCCCACGGAGGGGCCATTGCATCATTTTGCCTTAAGGAATAAACAAACCCGGAGCCGAACCAGAAACTGCTCTGGAGGAGATGGTTCTGCCAAGCACAGCATGAAGTGGGAATCTGGGAGGGAGAGCTGGGACAGGGGATGAGGAGATTCTGCTGGGCCCCGTGGTGGCTGTCCTGTGGCCCAGAATCCTGGGACATGGGCACAGGTGGTTCCTTGCTCCAGCCTGGCCAGAGCAGAGCTCCCAGCACAGGGGGACAGGCA
>CM025986.1:2158356-2181341 GCA_014839755.1 Sylvia borin
CACTCCCGTCATGGCGGCTGCCCTCACTAATCATGGCGGCCGCCGCACCCGTCATGGCAGCCGTCCCGGGACGCTGAAGGAGCACTCGGGGTCTGTGTGGGGTCAACGCCTTTTATTGGGGACAGAAAGTGACCCCTAGGGACAAAGTGACCCCTGGGGCGATGGCTCTGTCCAGCCACTGCCCATCCTGGGAGCTCCAGGACATGGTGGGGCCTTCCCAGGGCACAGCCAGGGACCGTCCCTGGCCCATGTTGTGTGTCCGTGTCCTCTGTCCGTGTCCATGTCCTGTGTCCCTTTTCCCATGTCCATTTGTCCGTCCCGTGTCCATCCCGCAGATGACCCTCAGGTGGATCCAGCTGTCCACAGTCTGTCCCTGTCCCTTGTCCCCGTCCCTCCTGTGTCCAGACTGAGTCCATCCCCATGTCCATTTGTCCCTCCCGTGTCCATCCCCGTGTCCATTTGTCCATCCCAAGTCCATGCCATGTCCATGTGTCCGTGCCGTGTCCGTCAGGTGGATCTGGGTGTCCGTGGCCCATCCCTGTCCTTGTCCCTCCTGTGTCCATGTCCCCTGTCCATCTGTCCATTCCCGCGTCCGTCTGTCCATCTTGTGCCCGTGCCATGTCCCTCAGGCGGATCCCGGTGCCTGTGGCCCATCCCCGTGGCTGTACATCTGTCTGTCTGTCCATGTGTCTGTGTGTCCATCAGGCAGAGCCTGGTGTCCGCAGCCCATCCGTGTGTCCGATGTCTGTCTGTGGTCAGGCAGAGCCCGGTGTCCGTGTGTCCGGTGTCCGTGTGTCCAGTGTCCGTGTGTCTGTGCCCGGTGTCCGTGTGTCCGTGGTCACGCAGAGCCCGCTGTCCGTGTGTCCGGTGTCCGTGTGTCCGGTGTCCGTGTGTCCGGTGTCCGTGGTCAGGCAGAGCCCGGTGTCCGCGGCCCGTCCCCGCTGTCCGTGTGTCCGGTGTCCGTGTGTCCGCTGTCCGTGTGTCCAGTGTCCAGTGTCCCTCAGGCAGAGGCCGGTGTCCGCGGCCCGTCCCCGCTGTCCGAGTGTCCGGTGTCCATGTGTCTGGTGTCCATGTGTCCGTGTGTCCGTGTGTCCGGTGTCCCTCATGCAGAGCCCGGTGTCCGCGGCCCGTCCCCGCTGTCCGAGTGTCCGGTGTCCGTGTGTCCAGTGTCCATGTGTCCAGTGTCCGTGGTCAGGCAGAGTCCGCGGCCCATCCCCGCTGTCCGTGTGTCCGGTGTCCGTGTGTCCGGTGTCCCTCAGGCAGAGCCCGGTGTCCGCGGCCCGTCCCCGTCCCCGCTGTCCGTGTGTCCAGTGTCCGTGTGTCCGTGTGTCCGTGTGTCTGGTGTCCGTGTGTCCGTGGTCAGGCAGAGGCCGGTGTCCGCGGCCCGTCCCCGCTGTCCGTGTGTCCGGTGTCCATGTGTCCGGTGTCCGTGTGTCCGGTGTCCATGTGTCCGGTGATCCGTGTGTCCAGTGTCCGGTGTCCGTGTGTCCGGTGTCCCTCATGCAGAGCCCGGTGTCCGCGGCCCGTCCCCGCCGTCCGAGTGTCCGGTGCCCGGTGTGGCGGCCCAGGGCTGCCGCTGGATGGTTCCGGTTCTCTCCTCGCGCGCCCCCGGCCGCTGCTCCCGCGGGATCCGCACGGCCCGGAACCGCGGCACGGCCGGGGGCGGCGCCCGCGCCCGCCGGAAGAACCCCAGCTGTGGGCAGAGATATCGCGACACGTCACGAGAGAACGCGACATACCGCGATAGAACGTGATATGTCATGACAGAACACAATGTGACAGGTGGGGTGGCACGACATGACACAACACGAAGGGGGCACATCACAATATGCCACAACATGTCACGATAGGATGTATGTCGTGACATGACACAGCTGGGGTGGCACGACACCACAGGACATGGCATGCATGACATGGCACAACATGTCGCAATATGACGTGCTGTGACACAACATGGCACAACACGATGATATATCACAATAGGCCGCCCTGTATCGTGACATGTCGCGATAGGCCTCACCTTCCAGAGCCCCAGCACGAGCAGGGCCAGCAGCAGCAGCCCCAGGAGCGCCGCCAGCAGCAGCACCCACCAGGGGACACCGGTGACAGCCACGCCCGGGTCCAGGTGCAGTGACACCGACATCTGCGGGGTCACAGAGGGGTCACGGGGTCATTGCGGGGTCATTGGGGTCACAGGGGTCATGGGGGGACAGAGACATCAATGGCGCCTGGAAGGGCTTGGGGACATCGGGGGACACCAGGAGGGGTCAGAGGGCACTGGAGGGTTCAGGAGGGGTCTGAGGGGATTTTGGGGACCCTGCAGGGGGGTCTGGGGACATCAGGGGACATCAGGGAGGGCTGGTGGTGTCCCAAGAGGTCAGGGAGGTCAAGGGGGCCTGGAGGGGCTTGGGGACATCAGGGGACATCGGGGGGGAGGGTCTCTGGGGAGGTCATGGAGGGGTCTGGGGGTGTCCCCAGGGTGTCCGAGGGTGTCCCCAAGCATGTCTGGAGTGTCCCTGGTGGGGTCTAGGGATGTCCAGGAGTGTCCCCATAGGGTCCTGAAGGTGTCCAGAGGATGTCTGAAGTGTCCCCAGGTGTGTCCCCAGGTGTCCCCACCTGCACCTCGGCGTCCCTGATGACGACGTTCCCGTGGGGGGAGGTGACAGTGACGGCGGCGCGCACGACCAGCTCCAGGTTCTGCACGTCCAGGAATTCCTGGGGGGGCCGGGAGGGGTCCAGGCCGGGCCGGGCCCCCTCCTCACCGCGGGACCCCCCGGGACCCACCCCCGGGACCCCCCGGGACACCCTGTCCCCACCCCAGGACCCCCAGGACCCCCCGGGACCCACCTCCGGGACACCCCTGTCCCCACCCCGGGACACCCCTGTCCCCACCCCGGGACACCCCTGTCCCCTACCCTAGGACCCCCCGGGAACCCCTGTCCCCTGTCCCCCCTGTCCCCACCTCTGAGACCCCCTCCTCACCCTTGGGACTCCCTGTCCCCATCCCGGGACCCCCTGTCCCCACCTCCCACCCCCGGGACCCCCCAGGACCCCTCCTCACCCCCAGGACTCCTGTCCCCACCCCATCCCTGGGACCACCCGGGACCCCCTGTCCCCACCCCGGGACCCCCCTTTCTGCCCTGTCCCCTGTCCCCTGTCCCGTGTCCCCTGTCCCCGGTGACCTCCAGGAATGTCCCGTTCCAGAGGCGGCCCCGCGCCCGCAGCTCCGCGCGCTCCAGCGACGGCAGCGGGCACCGGAACGGGCGACAGCGGGCGGTGCCCCGGGCACAGTCCTGGGGACAGCGACAGTGACAGTGACACCGGGGGGACAGTGACAGTGACACCGGGGGGACACCGGAACGGGCGACAGCGGGCGGTGCCCCGGGCACAGTCCTGGGGACAGCGACAGTGACATTGGGGGGACAGTGACACCGCGGGGATAGTGACAGTGACAGTGACACCGGGAGGACAGCGAGGGGACACTCCGGGGATGGGGGAAATGGAGGGGACACCCTGGGAGTGGAGGGGACACCGGAACGAGTGGCAGTGAGGGGACAGTCTTGGCGACAGTGACAGCAGGGTGACACCGTGGGGACACCCCGGGAATGGAGGGGACACCTCAGGAATGAGGGGACACCCAAGGGATGGAGGGGACACCCCCAAAATGGGGCAGTGACAAAGCAGGGGGACACCCGGGGCATGGAGTGACCTCAGGAACGGGGACACCCCAAAATGGGGACACCCCGGGAATGGGGACACCCCAAACGTGGCAATGCCAGAGCAGGGCCCCCCCAGGAACGGGGAGACCCCCCCAAAGCAGGAGGGGACCCCCAAAAGCAGGAGGGACCCCCCAAAAGCAGGAGGGACCCCCCAAAAGCAGGAGGGGACCCCCAAATCCCCCCCAGACTCACCAGGGTGACGTTCCTCCTCTTCCTCCCCGTGGGGACCCACCACGAGCGGCTCGGGGGCTCCTCGGGGGGACCCCCCCGGCCCGGCGGCTCCTGGGGGGACACGATGGGCCTGGGAGGGGGGACAGGGACCCCCGGGCACCCCTGGGAACCCCCTGGACACCCTTGTCCCCCCCTCCAGGGCACACCAGGACACCTCTGGACACCCCTGGGCATCCCTGGGCCCCCCACCCCAGACATTCCTGGACCCCTTTGGACACCCCTGGGACACCACAAGAATGCCTGGACACCTTTGGGCACCCCTGAACCCCACTGGACACCCCCCGGACACCTCCTGAACGCCCCCTGGACACCTTTGGACACCCCTAAACCCTCCCAGACCCACCCCCGGACACCCCAAAACCCCTCTGCACACCCTTGGGACACCTCCTGGACACCTTTGGACACCTCTGGACACCCCCTGGACACCTTTGGGCACCCTTGGGACATCTCTGGACACCCCCCGGACACCCCTAAACCCCTCTGGACACCCCAAAACCCCTTTGGACAGCCCTGGACACCCCCCGGACACCCCCCGGACACCCCCTGGACACCCCAAAACCCCTCTGGACACCCTTGGGACACCCCTAGACTCCCTTTGGACACCCCTAAACCCCTCTGGGCACCCCCTGGACACCCCTAAACCCCTCTGGACACCCCAAAACCCCTTTGGACAGCCCTGGACACCCCCTGGACACCCCCCGGACACCCCTAAACCCCTCTGGACACCCTTGGGACACCCCTAGACTCCCTTTGGACACCCCTAAACCCCTCTGGACACCCCCTGGACACCCCAAACCCCCCCAGGACACCCCAACCCCCCCCGTGCCCCCCGAAATCTGACCATGGCGAGGCGCAGGGGGTTGGCGGGGGGGCTGCAGGGCGCCGCGGGGGTCCCCAGCTCCAGGCTCAGGGGGTACAGCAGCCACTTGCCGTTGGGCAGCTCCAGCGGCCACTGCACGGTCAGCGCGGCCGAGCCGGGGGTCTTCAGCACCGGCCCCCGCTGCGACACCTGGGGGGGCGGGGGCGGGACCCCCGAACCCTCAGGGGAGGCCCAGGGGGGCCCCGGGCCCAGAAATAGCCCAGCGTGGAGACCCCACCCCAAAAACTGCCCTGAGCCCAGAAATAACCCCAGCGTGGAGACCCCACCCCAAAAACTGCCCCCAACCCAAAAATAGCCTCTGGATGGAGACCCCACCCCAAAAACTGCATCCCAACCCAGAAATAGCCCAGCGTGGAGACCCCACCCCAAAAATAGCATCCCAACCCAAAAATAGCCCCTGGATGGAGACCCCACCCCAAAAACTGCATCCCAACCCAGAAATAGCCCAGCGTGGAGACCCCACCCCAAAAACTGCATCCCAGCCCAAAAAAAGCCTCTGGATGGAGACCTCACCCCAAAAACTGCCCCCAACCCAGAAATAGCCCAGCGTGGAGACCCCACCCCAAAAACTGTCCTGATCCCAAAAATAGCCCCTGGATGGAAACCCCACCCCAAAACATCCTCCTCAATGGATCCCCGCCTGTTTTGGGGGTGTCTCTGTTTTGAGGACCCTGTTTTTGGGGTGTCCCCGTTTCGAAGATCCCCATTTTCAGGGGTCCCTGTTTTGTGGTGTCCCCATTTCGGGGGTCCCCATTTCGGGGGTCCCCGTTTCAGGGTGTCCCTGTTTGGGGGTCCCCATTTCTGAGGTCCCTGTTTCGAGGGTCCCTGTTTTGGGGTGTCCCCATTTCGGGTGTCCCCGTTTCGGGGGTCCCGGTTTTGGGGTGTCCCCATTTCAGGTGTCCCCATTTCAGGGGTCCCCATTTCGGGTGTCCCCATTTTCGGGGGTCCCTGTTTTGGGGTGTCCCCATTTCGGGGGTCCCCATTTCGGGGGTCCCTGTTTTGGGGTGTCCCCATTTCAGGTGTCCCCATTTCAGGTGTCCCCATTTCGGGGGTCCCCATTTCGGGGTCTCCGTTTCGGGGTGTCCCCGTTTGGGGGTCCCCATTTCTGAGGTCCCTGTTTCGAGGGTCCCGGTTTTGGGGTGTCCCCATTTCGGGGGTCCCCGTTTCGGCTGTCCCCGTTTCGGGTATCCCCATTTCGGGGGTCCCTGTTTTGTGGTGTCCCCGTTTCGGGTGTCCCCATTTCGGGGCTCCCCGTTTCTGGCGTCTCTCACCGTGACCTCGAAGCGGACGGCGCTGCCCACCTGGCTCTCCCTCTTCACCGCGCTCTCCCCCAGCACCTGCCCCCCAAAAAACAGCCGTGGGGGCACGGCCACGCTGCGGGGACAGCCCTGCTGTCAGCGGGGGTCCCGGGGGGATCCCCCGAGCCCCAAACCGCCCCCCGAGTCACCCCAAAAGCCGCTCACCCGCTCACGGCCAGCGGCAGCTCGATGACCACGCGGGCGCGGGCGACCACCGGCCTCAGCCCCGGCTGCTCGCTGGTGCTGGGGGGGAATTGGGGGGTCGTGGGGGGTGAAATCCCCCCAAAAAAACCCCTCAAGGGGCGTGTGGTGGGGTTTGAGCCCCAAATTGCCCGAAATTTTGGGGGTGGAGTGTAAAAGGACTTGGGGTTTGTTCTCGAATCCTCCAGGGGTCTGGTGCCCGAGGGTGGGGGGTCTGAGCCCCCAGTCCCCCAGGGCTTCACCCCAAATGTGGGGGGGTCTGAGCCCCAAATCCCCCGGGGCTTCACCCCAAATGTGGGGGTCTGAGCCCCGAATCCCCCAGGGCTTCACCCCAAATGTGGGGGTCTGAGCCCCAAATCCCCCGGGGCTTCACCCCAAATGTGGGGGGGTCTGAGCCCCCAATCCCCCGGGGCTTCACCCCAAATGTGGGGGTCTGAGCCCCCAAATCCCCCGGGGCTTCACCCCAAATTCTGAGGGATCTGAGCCCCGATTTCCCCAGGATTCCAAACCCCAAGTCCCCCAGTATTCCAGACCCCAAATCCCGGGGGTCCCATCCCCAACCCCGGGGATCCCCAACCCCAGGGGTCCCATCCCCACCCAGGAGGTCCCCATCTCCTATCCCAGGGGTCCCCATCCCCAATCCTGGGAGTCTCCATCCCCAAACCCCAGGGGTCTCTAACCCCCAATCCCGGGGGTCCCCCTCCCCAATCCCGGGGGTCCCCAATCCCGGGGGTCTCCCTCCCCAATCCCGGGGGTCCCCAGCCCGGGGGTCCCCAATCCCGGGGGTCCCCGCCCGGCTCACGTGGACAGCTCCAGCTGCACCTCCAGGTCCGTGGTGTGGATAGAGATGCCCGAGGTGCTGAGGATGAGGAAGAACCGCACCTGGAGGGGACAGGTGAGCGCTGGGCGGGGCCTGGCGAGGGCTGGGGGAGGGGGGGTTTGGGGAGGGGTCTGCGCCCACCTGGGCCCCACGTTTGAGGGGGTTCCCCAGCTCACACTCCACCCTGGAGCCGTTCTGGTTGGCCAAGCACAGCACCTTGTCCTGGGGACGGGGACAGGGCTGGGACCCCCTGCGGCACCCCGGGGGGCACCCCGGGAGTGACCCCGACCCAGAGACTCCCGGGAGTGACCCCAGAGACTCTCCCGGAGTGACCCCAACCCAGAGACCCCCGGGAGTGACCCCAACCCGGAGCCCCCAGCACTCCGGGGTGACCCCCACCTGAACCCCCCGGACTGACCCCATCCCACACCCCCATCACCCCCGGACCCCACCCCGGACCCCCAGCTCTGACCCCACCCTACATCCCTGATTCCATCCCCCCCTCCTGTCCCCTCCTGTCCTCCCCTATCCCCTCCTGTCCCTCCTGTCCCCCTGTCCCCTCTGTCCCCACCTGTCCCCCCATTTCCTCTGTCCTTTCTGTCCCCTCCTGTCCTCTCCATCCCTCCCTGTCTACTCCATTCCCCCCCGTCCCCCCTGTCCCCATGTCCCCGTGTCCGTGTCCCCTGTCCCTCACTGTCCCCGTGTCCCCTGTCCCATCCTGTCCCCCCGTGTCCCCGTGTCCCCTGTCCCTCACTGTCCCCGTGTCCCTGTCTCTCACTGTCCCCGTGTCCCCTGTCCCCCCGTGTCCCCGTGTCCCCTGTCCCTTACTATCCCCGTGTCCCATGTCCCCGTGCCCCTGTCCCTCACTGTCCCCGTGTCCCCGTGTCCCGTGTCCCCGTGTCCCTGTCCCTCACTGTCCCCCTGTCCCCGTGTCCCCGTGTCCCCGTGCCCCTGTCCCTCACTGTCCCCGTGTCCCCCTGTCCCCTGTCCCATGCTGTCCCCTGTCCCTCACTGTCCCCGCGGTGTCGTCGGCCCGCAGGGCGGCGTAGGGCAGCTCCGGGGGGAAGGTGGCCACCAGCAGCGCCTGGTGCGCGTCGTCGCCGTCCCTGTGCGGCTCCGCGGGCTCCGAGGGCTCGTTGGTCACCTGCACCTCCAGGGCCACGTCCTTCTGGTCACTCACGGCGAAGATGGCGGTGCCATCCTCGTCCCTGCGGGCGGAGCCACCCTGAGAACGCTGGGGACACCTGGGACACCCCTGGGGACTCCTGGGACAACCTTGGGGACACCTGTGACACCCCTGGGGACTCCTGTGACACCCCTGGGGACATCCCTGGTCACTCAGTGAGGTGGCGGTGCCATCCTCGTCCCTGCGGGCAGAGCCACCCTGAGAACGCTGGGGACACCTGGGACACCCCTGGGGACTCCTGTGACAACCTTGGGGACACCTGTGACACCCCTGGGGACTCCTGTGACAACCTTGGGGACATCCCTGTGGACTCCTGTGACACCCCTGAGGACACCTGTGACAGCCTTGGGGACACCTGTGACACCCCTGGGGACATCCTGTGACACCCCTGGGGACACCTGTGACAGCCTTGGGGACTCCTGTGACAACCTTGGGGACACCTGTGATACCCCTGGGGACAGCTGTGACACCCCTGGGGACTCCTGTGACAACCTTGGGGACACCTGTGACAGCCTTGGGGACACCTGTGACAACCTTGGGGACATCCCTGGTCACTCAGAGAGGTGGCGGTGCCATCCTCGTCCCTGCGGGCGGAGCCACCCTGAGAACGCTGGGGACACCTGTGACACCCCTGGGGACACCTGTGACACCCCTGGGGACATCCCCGGTCACTCAGGGTGAGGTGGCAGTGCCATCCTCGTCCCTGTGACACCCTTGGGGACACCCCCGCGATGGTGGCAGTGCCATCCTCGCCCCCGTGACACCCTTGGGGACACCCCCGCGATGGTGGCAGTGCCATCCTCGCCCCCGTGACACCCTTGGGGACACCCCCGCGGTGGTGGCAGTGCCAGCCCGTCCCTGTGACACCCTTGGGGACATCCCCGGTCACTCAGGGTGAGGTGGCAGTGCCATCCTTGTCCCTGTGACTCCCTTGGGGACACCCCCGCGGTGGTGGCAGTGCCAGCCCGTCCCTGTGACACCCTTGGGGACACCCCCGGTCACTCAGGGTGAGGTGGCAGTGCCATCCTTGTCCCTGTGACTCCCTTGGGGACACCCCCGCGGTGGTGGCAGTGCCAGCCCGTCCCTGTGACTCCCTTGGGGACACCCCCGCGGTGGTGGCAGTGCCAGCCCGTCCCTGTGACACCCTTGGGGACACCCCCGCGGTGGTGGCAGTGCCAGCCCGTCCCGGGGCTGTGGGGACACGTGGCCGCTGTCCCCTCACCTGGGCAGGGGCACGAAGTCGCTGTCCCCGAGGCGGGCGCAGAAGCGCGGCCACAGCTCCAGGTGACTCTGGCAGATTTTGTCATCGCCGCAGCCCTGGCGCAGGAAGTGCACCTGGGGGACACGGGGACAGTGCGGGGACAGTGCGGGGACAGTGTGGGGACAGTGTGGGGACACCGCGGGGACACCGCGGGGACAGTGTGGGGACAGTGTGGGGACACGGGGACAGTGTGGGGACAGTGTGGGGACACGGGGACAGTGCGGGGACACCGCGGGGACACGGGGACAGTGCGGGGACACCCGGGGGGGGACACCCCCAGGAATGAGGGGACACTCCAGATGGCCTCAGGAGGGATGGGACACTGCAGGTGGCCCCAGGGAGGGGACACGGGAAACACAGGGGGGACACAGGTGACACTCCTGGTGTCCCAAACTGGGATGGGAGGACACGGAGGGGGACACAGGTGACACGAGTGACACAGGCGGGTGACACAGCTGACATAGGAAGGTGACACAGGTGACACACGGGTGACACAGGTGACACAGGTGACACAGGTGACACAGGTGACACACCTCGGCGCGGTCCGTGCTGGGCTCCCGCGGGCTCAGCGCAGGTGACAGCGGTGGCAGCGCCGTCCCCCGCCCCCCCCGGTGTCCCCCCCGGTGTCCCCCGCCGGTCCCCGCGATGGCGAAGGCCAAGGTGACATCGATGGGGCGGAGCTTGTCGCGGATGTCGTCCTGCGGGACCGAGAGGAGGAGGAGGAGGGGAGGAAGGTCAGGGGGGCGCTCGGGGACACCCGGGGGGGACAATGGGGGGCGGGGGTGAGGAGGAGGAGGGTGAGGATGGGGGACAAAGCTGAGGCTGAAGAAGAGGAGGACAGAGCTGATGGTGAGGAAGGCGAGGCTGAGGAAGAGGAGCCTGAGGAGGCGAGGCTGAAGAAGGTGAGGCTGAAGATGAAGAGGCCGAGGAGGCTGAGGCAGAGGAGGATGAGGCTGAAGATGAGGAGACCAAAGCTGAGGAGGGTGAGGCTGAAGCTGAGGAGGATGAGGAAGGTGAGGAGGGTGAGGAAGGTGAGGTAGAGGAGGCAGAGGAGGGTGAGGCCGAAGCTGAGGAGGATGAGGATGAGGAGGGTGAGGAGGATGAGGAAGGTGAGGCGGAGGCAGAGGAGGGTGAGGAAGGTGAGGAAGTGAGGCCGAAGCTGAGGAGGATGAGGCCGAGGATGAGGAGGGTGAGGAGGCAGAGGAGGGTGAGGATGAGGAGGGTGAGGCGGAGGAGGCGAGGCCGAAGCTGAGGAGGATGAGGAGGGTGAGGATGAGGATGATGAGGCGGAGGAGGCGAGGCCGAAGCTGAGGAGGATGAGGAGGATGATGAGGGTGAGGCAGAGGAGGCGAGGCCGAAGGTGAGGATGAGGAGGATGAGGAGGCGAGGCCGAAGCACGCACGTGCAGCCGGAAGGTGCCCCCCGCGCAGCGCCCTTCCCGCGGCCGCGGCAGCCGCAGCGCCCCCCGCAGTTGGTTCTCGGCCTCGGCGGGACCCCGGCCCACGAAGGACCCCCGCGGGCTCTGCCCCCGCCGCCGCCGCTCCGCGTCCGCCTCCAGCACGAACCGCAGCTCTGGGGGGCACCGGGGGTCAGCGGGGGGCTCCCGGGTGGTGGGCACCCAGGGGTGGGGGGCACCGGGGGTCAGCGGGGGGCTCGGGGGGCACCCAGGGGTGGGGGGCTCCCGGGGGTAGGGGTGGTCCTCGAGGATTGCGGGGGGTCCCAAAGAATGGGGGGTCTCAAGAGATGGGGGTCCTGGGGGTGGGGGGCACCCAGGGGTGGGGGGGGGTCAGGGGAGGGGACACCCAGGGGTGGGGGGGGGGTCTCAGAGGATGGGGGGTCCTCGGGGATTTGGGGTCCTCGGGGGTTAGGGGAGTCCTAAAGGATGGGGGGCTCGCAAAGGGTGGGGGGTCCCGGGGGATGAGGGGTCCCAAGGGGTGGGGGGCTCAGGGTTGGGGGTCCCAGGGGTGGGGGGAGGGGTCTCAAAGGAGGGGGGTTCCCAGAGGAGGAGGGGCTTCGGGGCTGGGGGTCCCTAAGGATGGGGGTCCCAAGGGTGGGGGGTCCTCGGGGATTTTGGGGGGGTCCCCAGGGATGGAAGGGGGTCCCGGGGGTGGGGGTGCTCAGGGCTGAGGGGGGCTCGGGGGTCTCCGGGGACTGGGGGACTCGGGGTTTGGGGGTGTCCTCGGGGATTGGGGGGGGTCCTCAGGGATGGGAGGACCCCCAGGGATAGGAGAGACCCCCCCACCAGGTGTCGGGGGGACCCCTCCCCAGGTCTAGGGGCCCCAAGGAAAGAGGAGACCCCTCCTCAGATCTCGGGATCCCCAGGTCTCGGGGGGACCCCTCCCGAGGGTTCGGGGGGTCCCCAGGGATAGAGGAGACGCCCCCCAGGGATGGGGGAGACCCCTCCCCAGGTCCAGGGTCCCCCGGTCTCAGGGAGACCCCTCAGGTCTCGGTGAGACCCCTCCCCAGGCCGGGGGTCCCCCGGTCTCAGGGTGACCCCTCCCCAGGTCCGGGGGTCCCCCGGTCTCAGGGTGACCCCTCCCCAGGCCGGGGGTCCCTAGGTCTCAGGGTGACCCCTCCCCAGGCCGGGGGTCCCCAAGTATCAGGGTGACCCCTCCCCGGTCCGGGGGTCGCAGCCCCGCACTCACCGAGGCTCGGGCTGTCGCCCCCCGCGCTCCCCGTGTAGCTGAAACACGCCCGCACCTCCAGGCTGGGGGGGGACCGCGGGGTCACTGCGGGGTCCCGCCGCCCCCCGGGGGGTCGGGGACGGGGGGGACACGGTCGGGGGACACGGGGACACCCACCAGACGCCGTCCTGGCCGCCGCAGGTGCGCTGCTCCAGGTCGATTTGGGGCGGCAGCAGCGACACGTTCCGCGACACGTGAACCACGGGCCGCGCCCTTGGTGTGGGGAGGGGGAGATGGGGGTCCCGGGGTGAGCCCCCCCTGCTGAGGGCACCCCCAGACCAGAAATGGGGGTCCTGGGGTGAGCTCCCCCTGCTGAGGGCACCCCCAGACCAGAAATGGGGGTCCCGGGGTGAGCCCCCCCTGCTGAGGGCACCCCCAGACCAGAAATGGGGGTCCCGGGGTGAGCCCCCCGCTGCTGAGGGCACCTCCAGACCAGAAATGGGGGAAATGGGGGTCCCAGGGTGAGCCCCCCACTGCTGAGGGATTTGGGGAATTCCCGGGGGTCGGGGGGTCCTGGGGAGGATCTCTCCGGGGGGGAGAGTCCCAGGATTTGGGGGTCTCTCTGGGGACAGGTGTCCCAGGATTTGGGGGTCCCCGGGGGTCTCAGGATTTGGGGTTCCCGGGGGCGGGTGTCCCAGGATTTGGGGGTCTCCGGTTGTCCCAGGATTTGGGGTTCCCGGGGCCGGGGGTCTCAGGATTGGGGGTCTCCGGTTGTCCCAGGATTTAGGGGTCTCCGGTTGTCCCAGGATTTGGGGGTCCCCGGGGGTCCCAGGATTTGGGGGTCTCCGGGGGTCCCAGGATTTGGGAGTCTCCCGGGGGCGGGGGTCTCAGGAATTGGGGGCTCCTGAAGGGGTCTCTCTGAGGGCGGGGGTCCCAGGATTTGGGGGTCCCCGGGGGTCCCAGGATTTGGGGGTCCCCGGTTGCCCCAGGATTTGGGGGTCTCCGGTTGTCCCAGGATTTGAGGGTCCCCGGGGGTCTCACCTGTAGAGCACCACGCTGTCCGACAAGGAGCCCACCAGCAGGTCGGGGTACAGGTTCCCGTCCACGTCCAGCCCCCCCGACAGCGAGTACCCAAAAGCCGAGACCCCCACGGCCTCCCCATCCAGCACCTGGGCGGGGGGCGGCTCCGGGTGAGCGCAGACCCCCCCCGGGACCCCCCAGCCGCACCCCGGGGACCCCCTGACCTGTGCCGGGGTGGTGACGATGCCCAGGGCGCTGCCGTGGTAGATGAACACTTTGCCCGCGCCGTCGAAAGGAGCCCCCACGGCCAGGTCTGGGGGGAGAAAAGGGGGGGTTTGGGGGGCGCGGAGACCCCCGTGGGTGCGGCCCCCCGAGGGTGGCACCGGCAGATCCCCCCAACCCCCTGAAATCCCCTCAAACCCCTCCAGATCCCCTCAAAACCCCTCAAATCCCCCCAAAACCTCCTCCAAATCCCCCCAAATCTCCCCCAGATTCCCTCCGAATCTCCCCAAACCCCACCTCAAATCCCCTCCAAACTCCCCAAATCCCCCAAAACCCCCTGAAATCCCCTCAAAGCCCTCCAGATCCCCTCCGATCCCCTCAAAATTCCATCCAAAGCCCCCAAAACCCACGGAAATCACCCCCAAATCCCCTCCAAACCCCTGAAGTCCCCCCAAATTCTCCCCAATCCCCCCAAATCTCCCCCAGATTCCCTCCGAATCTCCCCAAACCCCACCTAAAATCCCCTCCAAATCCCCCCAACTTCAAACGCATCGTGGTCGAGGTCCCCGGTTTTATAATACCCCATTCCTGAAGACCCCAAAACCCCCCGAAATCCCCCCAAAACCCTCAAAATCCCCCCCAAATCCCCTCACCCTCGAACCCATCGAGGTCCAGGTCCCCGGTTTTATCGTACCCCATTCCTGAAGACCCCAAACCCTCCCCAAACACCCCGAAACCCCAAAACCCCCCCCAAACCCCCCCCAAACCCCCCAAATCCCCTCACCCTCGAACCCGTCGAGGTCCAGGTCCCCGGCGGAGCTCAGCGCCGCCCCGAACATGGAGCCCCCTAAATCCCCCCAAACCCTCCCCAAATCCCCCCAAACCCCCCTAAATCCCCCAAAACCCCCCCAAAACCCCCTAAATCCCCCAAACCCCCCAAATCCCCTCACCCTCGAACCCGTCGAGGTCCAGGTCCCCGGCGGTGCTCAGCGCCGCCCCGAACATGGAGCCCCGGGAGCCGTCGAGGCGCAGGGGGGTCGCGCTGTCCCAAAGCCCCCCCGGGTTGATGTAAACGTACACGGCGCCCCCGATCTCCTCCTGCCGCTGGAAAAAGTGGGGGGCCCCCACGGCCAGGTCCATCCAGCTGCGGGGGGGACAGGGAAAATGGGGGGGACACGAAAAAATGGGGGGAGACAGGAAAAAATAGGGGGGGGGAGATTGTCCCCGAGGGAATTGGGGGGGGGGGAAATGGGGGGGATTCTGCATTGGAAATGGGAAAATGGGGGGGAAATGGGGCAAAAATTTGGGGTGTCCTCAGGGATTTGGGGTCTCCAAGGTGGGCTCTGCCCTTTGGGGTCTCCTCAGGGATTTTTGGGGGTGTCCTCAGGGATTTGGGGTCCTCAGGGTGGGCTCTGCCCTTTGGGGTCTCCTCAGGGATTTTTGGGGGTGTCCTCAGGGATTTGGGGTCCCCGGGTTGGGCTCTGCCCTTTTGGGGTCTCCTCAGGGATTTTTGGGGGTGTCCTCAGGGATTTGGGGTCCCCAGGGTGGGCTCTGCCCTTTTGGGGTCTCCTCGGGATTTTTGGGGGTCCCGGGGGCGTGAGGGGGGGGGCTCCACCCTCGGGGGTCTCTCCGTGATTTCGGGGGTCCCCGCAGGTGACACAGAGGTGTCCCACGGTGACGGGGGTGACACCAGCATGTCCCACAGTGACACGGGTGACGCATCCCACATCCCACAGTGACACGGGTGACAGGGACACGTCCTGCAGTGACACGGGTGACGTATCCCACAGTGACACAGGTGACAAGGACTGTCCCACAGTGCCCCAGGTGACATATCCCACGGTGTCCCAGGTGACACCAACACGACCCGCGGTGCCCCAGGTGACAGGCCCGTGTCACAGTGACACAAGTGACACAGCCCCGGTGACAGGGACTGTCCCACAGTGCCCCAGGTGACAGGCCCGTGTCACAGTGCCGCAGGTGACACAGGTGACAGGCCCGTGTCACAGTGCCCCAGGTGACACACCCCCGGTGACAAGGACTGTCCCACAGTGACACAGGTGACAGGCCCGTGTCACGGTGCCACAAGTGACACACTCCCGGTGACAGGGACTGTCCCACAGTGCCCCAGGTGACAGGCCCGTGTCACGGTGCCCCAGGTGACACAGGTGACAGCCCCGTGTCCCCGCACCCGTCGCTGTTGAGGTCCAGCACGGCCAGGGCGTGGCCGAAGGCCGAGGTCAGTTGGTGGCCCGCCAGCACGGCCTCGGCCACCAGGCGGCTGGCGCTGTCGCGGCGCAGGATGACAACGGCGCCCGTGTGGTTGGCGCGGGGGGCGCCGGTGACAAAACTCAGCTGCTGTCGCCTCGTCAGCCCCGCCCCGGAGTCCACCGAGAAACCTGCGGGGACAGCGAGGGGACAGTGCTGTCACCCCGGAGTCACCCAGGACACTGCGGGGACACTGAGGGGACAGCCAGGTCACCCTAGAGTCGCCCAGGACACTGCGGGGACAGCGAGGGGACAGTGCTGTCACCCCGGAGTCACCCGGGACACTGCGGGGACAGCGAGGGGACAGTGCTGTCACCCCGGAGTCACCCGGGACACTGCGGGGACAGCGAGGGGACAGCGAGGTCACCCCGGGAACACCCAGGACACTGCGGGGACACCGAGGGGTTGGGGACAGCGCTGTCACCCCCCGCCCTGGGAATCCTCCTGGTGGGAATGGGGTAAAAAATGGGGTAAAAAATGGGGGCAAAGGGGGAATTCTCTTCGGGGAACTGGGGGAATTTCCTCCTGGGAAATGGGGGAATTGTCCCGGTGGGAACTGGGGTGAAATGAGGGAAATGGAGGAAAGAAATGGGAGGAATGGAGGAAATGGGGGATTCTTCTCCCAGCATTGCCAGAAGGGCAGGATTTGGGGGAAAGGGGCAGGATTTGGGGAAAGGGCAAATTTTGGGGGGAAAGGGGCAGGATTTGGGGGAAAGGGGCAGGATTTGAGGGGCAGAGCAGCGAATTGCAGCGCAGAGCCCCCTCCCCACATGCAGTGGTTGGCGTGAGCAGCCCCCCAAAAACCCCCCCGAGCCCCCCAAAACCCCCAAAGCCCCCCAAAAACCCCCAAAGCCCCCCGAGCCCCCAGCCAGGCTCCGCCCCCCCCTCACAATCCATGCACCCCCCCTGCAAAAACGTCACCGGGGGACACGCGGGGACATGCAGGGACAGGGCTGGGGACAGGGCTGGGGACAGAAATGAGGGACACGGGGGTGGGGACAGTGCCGGGGGGGGTGACAGCCACAAGAGGGGCGGGGTCATGCAGTGGCGGGGGGGGGCGATGCGGCCACACGTGTGCGGGGGGTGACACCTGCGGGGACAGGGGCGTGTCCGGGGACAGGTGTGTGACACCTGCGGGGACAGGGGCGTGTCCAAGGACAGGTGTGTGACACCTGCGGGGACAGGGGCGTGTCCGGGGACAGGTGTGTGACACCTGCGGGGACAGGGGCGTGTCCGGGGACAGGTGTGTGACACCTGCGGGGACAGGTGTGTGACACATGTCCTCCGGGGACACGAGACGGGGGGATCTGTGTCCAGAGCAGAGGACACACGAGCGCACAGGTGACACCTGAGCGTGTCACACGCCTCTACCGGCGACACCCGCACAGCGACAAAGGGACATCCCCAAACGCCACACGCGTGTCGGGCGATCACACGAGTGTGCAAGGCCCGAGGGGACACGTGTGACAAGGACACTCGTGTGCCCGCAGGACCCTGGGCGGGGCGGGGTGGAGGAGGAGGCGACACATCACGGGGCGGGTCACACACGGCACTCGGGGTGACACGCAGGTGACACGCGCGTGACAGACGCGCGTGGCACGCACGAACCCAGGTAGGAATTGTGCCCCACGTCCGCGGCCGCGCCGGGGACCCTCTCTCCGGGCTGGGGGGTCCGGAACACCCTCTGATCGGGGGCGGCGCTCTCAATGTTTGTCACAAAGAGCAGCCCTGCGACCGCGACACACGACACGCGACACACCCACGACACACACACACACAGAGAAGGGGGAGGGGGCGTCAGGGCGGCCCGGGGGGGGTCGGAGGGGGTCTCCACTCCCCCCGTACCGAAGTAGCTGTTGGAGGGCACGGGGATGAGGGAGGGGTCCTGGTCCTTCTCGCCCCCCGCCTCGAAGGGGCCGGCGTCGGGCCGCAGCAGGTCCAGCGAGCTCTGCTTGAGCTGCTCCACGCGCACCGTCCCTGCGGGGGGCCCGAGGGGACAGCGGCGACACCGTGGGGACACCGTGGGGACCCCCCGAGCTCCGGGGAATTCGGGCGGAGCAGCTCCGTGGGCAGAGACCCCGCCCCAGGGTGAGGGGACATGGGGACACCGAGGGCTCCAGGGGGTCTGGCTGGGCAGGGACACCTCCCCAGGGTGAGAGGGGACATGGGGACACCGTGGGGACACCGTGGGGACCCCCCGAGCTCCGGGGAATTCGGGCGGAGCAGCTCCGTGGGCAGAGACCCCGCCCCAGGGTGAGGGGACGTGGGGACACCGAGGGTCCCAGGGGGCTCTGGTTGAGCTGCTCCACGCCCAGGGACCCAGGGGACAGCGGGGACACCGTGGGGACACCGTGGGGACACCGTGGGGACCCTCCCGAGACTCTCTGGGGACCCCCGAGCTCCGGGGAATCCGGGCGGAGCAGCTCCATGAGCAGGGACCCCTCCCCAGGGTGAGAGGGGGGACATGGGGACACCGTGGGGACACCCCAGGGGACACCGAGGGGACCCTGGTGCTGCAGCGAGCTGGGCTTGAGGACCCCCAAACCCGCACTGGGGGGTCCCAGCGCCCCTCACCCTCCCATTGTGGGTACCCCCAGACCCCCAAACCCCAGTTTTAGGGTTCCCTCACCCCTCACCTTTCCAGCTGTAGGTGCCGGGCGCGCCGAGCAGGAACACGCCCCCAGACCCCCCCAAACCCCCAGTTTTGGGCCCTCACCTTTCCAGTTGTAGGTACCCCCAGACCCCCCCGGACCCCAAATTTCGGGGTCCCCTCACCTTTCCAGCTGTAGGTGCCGGGCTCCCTGAGCAGGAACACTCCCCCAGACCCCCCCAAACCCCCCCAGACCCCCAATTTTGGCCCCTCACCTTTCCAGTTGTAGGTACCCCCAGACCCCCCAGACCCCCCCAATTTCGGGGTCCCCCCACCCCTCACCTTTCCAGTTGTAGGTGCCGGGCGCGCCCAGCAGGAACACCCCCCCAGACCCTCCCAGACCCCCCCAGACCCCCAATTTCGGGCCCCCCCCAACCCTCACCTTTCCAGCTGTAGGTACCCCCAGACCCCCCCAGACCCCCAATTTTGGGGTCCCCTCACCTTTCCAGTTGTAGGTACCCCCAAACCCCCCCAGACCCCCCCAGACCCCCAGACCCCAGTTTGCCCCCTCACCTTTCCAGTTGTAGGTGCCGGGCTCCCCAAGCAGGAACACGCCCCCAGACCCCCCAAACCCCCAGACCCCAATTTCGGGGTCCCCCCACCCCTCACCTTTCCAGTTGTAGGTACCCCCAGACCCCCAGACCCCCAATTTCGGGGTCCCCTCACCTTTCCAGTTGTAGGTGCCGGGGGCGCCCAGCAGCACGTAGCGGCGGTCGGGGCTGAAGGCGGCCGCCAGTCCCTGCTGGCAGCTGCCGAACCGCTCGTGCCCGGGGCTCCGGCCCTGGCAGAACTTCCACTCGCCGCCGTCCAGCTCGTCCCGCACGCTCAGGTCCTGGCTCAGCACGAAGCAGCGCCCGATCACGTCCCGCGTCTCCAGCGGCTGCCGCACGCGGTGCCGCACCTCGTACAGGTGAGCGCAGGTCTGGGGGGCGCGGGGTCATCAGGGGGCACGGAGAGGTGTCCCCTCGGTGTCCCCTCCCTCTGTCGCCAGGGTTCCCCGCCTGGCCGCCCCCCGGTGTCCCCCAATGTCCCCCCTGTCCCTGGTATCCCCAATGTCCCCCCGGTGTCCCTGGTGTTCCCGGTGTCCCCCAATGTACCCGGTGTCTCCCCCTCCTCTCCCCAGTGGCCCCCCTGTCCCCCAGTGTCCCTTGGTGTCCCCCCGTGTTCCCCGCTGTCCCGCGTGCCCTCCTGGCGTCCCCGGTGTCCCGGTGTCCTCCCTGTCCCCGGTGTCCCGGTGTCCCGGTGTCCTCCCCTGTCCCCAGTGTCCCCCCTGTCTCCCGTGTCCCCCAGTATCCCTTGTGTCCCCAGTGTCCCTGGTGTCCCCTCTGTCCCCCAGTGTCCACCCATGTCCCCGGTGTCCCTGGTGTCCCCCCCTGTCCCCAGTGTCCCCCCTGTCCCCGGTGTCCCCCAATGTCCCTGGTGTCCTCCCTGTTCCCCAGTGTCCCCAGTCCTCGATGTCCCCGATGTCCTCGGTGTCCCCCCTGTCCCCCAGTGTCCCCCGGTGTCCCTGCTGTCCCCCCCCGTCCCCGGTGTCCCCAATATCCCCGGTGTCCCCGCTGTCCCCGCTGTCCCCAATGTCCCCGCTGTCCCCGCTGTCCCCGCTGTCCCCGCTGTCCTCGCTGTCCCCAATGTCCCCAATGTCCCCGCTGTCCCCAATGTCCCCGCTGTCCTCCCTGTCCCCAATGTCCCCGCTGTCCCCAATGTCCCCAATGTCCCCGCTGTCCCCGCTGTCCCCGCTGTCCCCAATGTCCCCAATGTCCTCGCTGTCCCCGATGTCCCTGCTGTCCCCAATGTCCCCAATGTCCCCGCTGTCCCCAATGTCCCCAATGTCCCCAATGTCCCCAATGTCCCCGCTGTCCCCGCTGTCCCCAATGTCCCCGCTGTCCCCACTGTCCCCGCTGTCCCCAATGTCCCCAATGTCCCCAATGTCCCCGCTGTCCCCACTGTCCCCGCTGTCCCCAATGTCCCCGCTGTCCCCGCTGTCCCCGCTGTCCCCAATGTCCCCGCTGTCCCCAATGTCCCCGCTGTCCCCAATGTCCCCGCTGTCCCCGCTGTCCCCGGTACCCACCACGACCTTCCCGCCGGGCCCCTGGCTCTTGACGCTGACCCCCAGCCACTGGTTCTCTTTGCTCTCTCGCTCCGGGTCAGCTGTGGGGGGCACGGGGAGGGGTCAGCCCGGCCGGGGACACCCCGGGGACCCCCCAGGGATGGCGGGGGCTCACCTCCCTCATCGATGGGCACCCGCCAGCAGTCGGAGGGCTCGGGGCTCAGGGGACACGCGAACAGAGCCCCGCTGCGGTTGGCGGCTTGGCCGGGCAGCGCCGGGGCCTGGGGGGCTCCCACCAGCAGCCTGGAGCGGCGGGGACCCCCGTCACGGGGTGACAGTGGCCCCCGGGGGGACAGCGGGGACAGCGGGGACACCCCCGGGCTCCGGGGAGTGAGGGCGGAACAGCTCCGTGGGCAGGGACCCCTCCTCAGGGTGAGAGGGGGGACACATGGGGACATCGAGAGACGACACCAGGGGACACCGAGGGCTCCAGGGGGCTCTGGTTGAGCCGGGACCCCTCCCCAGAGTGAGAGGGGACATGGGACACCGTGGGGACACCGTGGGGACACCGTGGGGACAACGTGGGGACACCGTGGGGACACCGTGGGGACCCCCGAGCTCCGGGGAATCCGGGCGGAGCAGCTCCATGAGCAGGGACCCCTCCCCAGGGTGAGAGGGGACACTGGGGACACCGTGGGGACATCGTGGGGACACCGAGGGACCCTGGTGCTGCAGCGAGCTGGGCTTGAGGACCCCCAAACCCGCACCGGGGGGGTCCCAGCGCCCCTCACCCTCCGATTGTGGGTACCGGGGTCTCCCCTGGGACCCCCACCCAAGCTGTGCCACCCCCACCCAGCTGTGTCACCCCCGTCCAGCTGTGCCACCCCCGCGCAGCAGCTGCTGTCCCGACACGTGTGGGGACAGCAGGTGACACAACCGCGACACCCCAAACACCCCCCCAGAGCCCCCGGGAGGGGACACGGGGCGCTCCTCGGTGACACCGGTGGCCCCCGGGAGGGTGACAATGGCCCCAGGGGGGAATGACAATGGCCCGGTGACACCAGCGGATCCCCCGGGGGGATGGTGACAATGGCCCGGTGACACCAGTGGCCCCCGGGGGTGGTGACAGTGGCCCCCGGGGGTGGTGACAATGGCCTGGGGACACCGGTGGCCCCCGGGGGGTGGCAGCGAGGCCGAGGCGGTAAAAATAAACTGGAATTCACCCAAAATAACCGCGCGGCCACAACATGGCCAAAAAAGGAGGGAGCGCGCGGGTGTCCCCACGGGTGTCACCTGCGAGGGGACAGGGGGACAAAGGCAGGCCGGGGACCCGCGGGACAGCGAGGGGACAGCGAGGGGACAGCGAGGGGACAGCGAGGGGACAGCGAGGGGACAGCGCGGCACCGGCAGCCAAAGCCGCCCTCGGTGCCAAGAACGCGGCGCGGGCGGCAGCGCTGCGACACCGCGGCGACAGCGGCGACAGTGGGGACAGTGAGGGGACCCGGGGTGGGGGGGACACGGGTGACAGTGACCCCGCTCTGGGGGTCCCCACGGCTGAGACCCTGGGGCTGCCGGCGGGGACACGGGGACAGGGGGACACGGGGACAGGGCGACATGGGGACAGGGCGACATGGGAGACATGGGGACACGGGGACACAGGGACAGGGGGACAGGGGACAGGGCGACATGGGGACAGGGCGACATGGGAGACATGGGGACACGGGGACACGGGGGATATGGGGGACACGGGGGACAGGGGACATGGAGGACAGGGTGACACACGGGACAGGGGACACAGGGACAGAGGAACATGGGGGACAGGGGACACGGGGGACACGCAGGGACACGGGGGACAGGGGACAAAGGGGACAGTGGCGGGTGGGCGTTGGCCGCACGGCCCGGGGGGGGCCCAGCCGGGGGGGTCCCTCCAGCCCAGCGCTGACCCCCCCAAACCCCCCCAACCCCCCCGCCCCTCCCCCACCAGTGCTGAATAATCGCGGGCGGCGCAGGCGGCCTGGCGCTGTCCCTGTCACCGCCACTGTCACCGCCACTGTCACCGCCACTGTCACCTCGGCCCGCGGCCCGCGGCGCCCCCGGGGCTCCCCGAACCCCCACATCCCGGGGGGTCCCGGTCCTCCCCCACCCCGGTGACCCCAGACCCAGTCCCGCCCCATTCCCGGGGGTCGCCTGGCGCCGGCCCCACGGCTTTGACCCACCCGACCCCCAAATGCCGGCAATAGGATCCCCCAAATCCCAAACCTCGGTTATAGGATCCCCCCAACCCCAAATCCCCCCAAACCCCGGCTATAGGATCCCCCCCAACCCCATCTGTCCCCTCTTCTGTTCACCCCGGGGGTCTCGGTCCCTGCCCACCCCGGGGATCTCATTCTGGGGGTCCCACCCCGGGGGTCCCAGCCCGAGGGTCCCACCCCTGCCCACCCCGGGGATCACGGTCCCTGCCCACCCCAGGGGTCCCACCCCAGGGATCCCACCCTTGCCCACCCCGGGGGCCTCGGTCCCTGCCCACCTCGGGGGTCCCACCCCTGCCCATGCCGAGG
>CM025986.1:2879041-2916919 GCA_014839755.1 Sylvia borin
TTTTGTCGGACACATTTTGGGGGTCCCGTCACCACCTCGATCTTGGGGGTCTCGAGGGATTTTGGGGGGATTTTTGGGGTTTTGGTTTTTTGTTTATTTTTGGGGTTTTTTGGGGGGGTTTTGGGTGGTTTTTTTGGTGGGGGTTTTTTTTGGAGGGGGGGTTTTGCTTTTAAGGCGATTTTTGCCAGTCGCATTCGGGGCTCCCCCCCCCCACCCCGATTTTGGGGGGTCTCGGTCGCGGGGGGGTCGCTCCGGGCTCATTCCGGTGGTTTTGGGGTGAGATTTTGGGGTTTTTTTGTGGGTTTTTGGGGTTTTTTTGAAGCGATTTTTCCCGGGCTCGTTTTGGGGGTCCCTCCTCAGCCGGTTTTGGGGGTCTCGGTCCTGGGGGTCCCGGGGGTCCCGGGGGTCCCGGGGCTTTGTCACCGCTGTCGGTGACTCATCCCGGAGCCGTGCCCGGAATGGCAACGGGAGAGCCCCGGAATTGTGGCCCGGAGAGAGGCACGGGAGCGAAATGAAATCAAAATAAAAAATAAAAAAAAAAAAAAAAAAAAAAAAAAAAAAAAAAAAAAAAAAAAAAATAAAATAAAAATAAAAAAATAAAATAAAAAAAAAAAAAAATAAAAATAAATTAAAAAAAATAAAAATAAAATAAAAATATTAAAATAGAAAGAAAGAAAAGGAAAAGAAGAAAGAAAAGAAAAAAAAAAGAAAAAGAAAAAAAAGAAAAAGCAAGAAAGAAAAAAAAAGAAAAAAGAAAAGAAAAAGAAAAGAAAAGAAAAAAAAAGAAAAAAAAAAAGAAAAAGAAAAAGAAAAAGAAAACAGGCGGAGATGAAGAAGAGAAAAAAGAAAATCCCGAGCGGTCAAGGAGAACCGGGAACGGGACCGGGAGTGAGCGGAGAAGGGAAACTGAGGCACGGCCGGACCGGGACAACCCCCGAGACCACCCCCGGACACTCCGGACCCCCCCAGAGCCCCCCGGGAATGTCCCCAGAGGTGACGACCCCAAATAATTCCCGGGAGGAGTCGCAGATTTTGGGGTGCAAAGGCGAATTTATTGACGGCGGCGACAGCGGGGGGACACTGGGGGACACGGTGGTGGCATCGGCGACAGCGGGGGGACCTCGGGGACACGGTGGTGGCGGGGGACGTGAGAGGAGGGTTCGGGGGACGCAGGGGGCGGTGGGAGGGGTTTGGGGGTCCTGGAGGGACAGAAGGGGATTGGGGGGACAGAAGGGACAGGACAGGGATTTGGGGGGTCCTGGAGGGACAAGGAGGGGATTTGGGGTCGTGGAGGGGCGGGTTGGGGATCTGGGGAGGGATTTGGGGGTCCTGGGGTCACAGAGAGGGGATCGGGGGCTCCTGGGGGGACACGGGGGGGATTTGGGGGACAGAAGGGACAGGGACGGGGATTTGGGGGTCCTTGGGGGGGTCGGGATTTGGGGTTTCCTGGGGGACACGCGGGGTCCCGGAGGGGCGGGTTGGGGGATTCGGGGAGGAGCACGGGGGTCCCCGCAGGGCTCACGGTGGGTCTGGGGCTCCCGGGGTCCCGCAGTGCGGGGGCTCCCGGGGTCCCAGTAGTCCCGGTGGTCCCGTGGTCCCTGCCGTGTCCCGGTGGTCCCGGGGCTCCCGGGGTCCCTTAGTGCGGGGGCTCCCGGTGGTCCCGGGGTCCCGGTGGTCCCGATGGTCCCGGTGATCCCGGGGCTCCCGGGGTCCAGTGGTCCCGGTGGTCCCGGTGATCCGGTGGCCCCGGTGACCCCTGTGGCCCCGGTGGCCCCGGTCCCGGTGTCAGCGGCGCTGTCCCGGTGGTCCCGGTGATCCCGGTGGTCCCGGTGTCCCGTGGCCCCGGTGGCCCCGGTCCCGGTGTCAGCGGGCGCTGTCCCGGTGGTCCCGGTGGTCCGGGGTCCCGGTGGTCCCGGTGGCTCCGGGGGTCCCTGCCGGTGGTCCCGGTGGCCCCGGCGGCCCCGGTCCGGTGTCAGCGGGCGCTGTCCCGGTGGTCCCGGTGGTCCCGGGGGTCCCGGTGGTCCCGGTGGCTCCGGGGGTCCCTGCCGGTGGTCCCGTGGTCCCGGTGGCCCCTGTGGCCCGGTGGTCCCGGTGTCAGCGGGCGCTGTCCCGGCGCGGCTCCCGGCACAGCTGGCGGAAGGCGTTCCGCAGCAGCACGTACGGGAAGCAGCTCTCCAGCATGTCCGCGTCAGGAAGGACGACTCGCCACGATCTGCGGCCGCGGGGGGCTCAGGGGGCGCGGGGGGCGCCGGGCAGCGGCCCCCAACCCCCCTCATCACCCTCATCACCATCATCATCATCATCATCCTCCTCATCCTCCCCCCGGCCCGCGGCCCGGCACACATTGGGAAAATTTAACATTTAAATTGATTCGATTAAATGACAATCCCGGGGACAGGAGGGACGGGGACAGGGACAGAGGGACAGGGGACACAGAGGGACAGGAGGGACATCAGGGGCCACCCAAGGGACACCCTGACCCCAGGGCCCACCCGGAGGGACGTCACGAATCACCCAGGGGACATCGGGAACTGCCCAAGTGACATCAGGGGCCACCCGGGGACACCCCAGAGCCACCCCAGGTGTCCCCAGATGTACCCAGGTGTCCCCAGGTGTCCCCAGGGGTGTCCCCAGGTGTCCCCAGGTGTCCCCAGGTGTCCCCAGGTGTCCCCAGGTGTGTCCCCAGGTGTGTCCCCAGGTGTGTCCCCAGGTGTCCCCAGGTGTGTCCCCAGGTGTGTCCCCAGGTGTGTCCCCAGGTGTGTCCTCAGGTGTCCCCAGGTGTCCCCAGGTGTCCCCAGGTGTGTCCCCAGGTGTCCCCAGATGTACCCAGGTGTCCCAGGTGTTCCCAGGTGTGTCCCCAGGTTCCCCAGGTGTCCCCAGGTGCCCCCAGGTGTGTCCCAGGTGTGTCCCCAGGTGTGTCCCCAGGTGCGCTCACCAGGTGCAGCAGCAGCACGATGGAGTCGTGGTTCCGCACTCGCGCCTTGTCCGGCTCCTGAGCCAACTGCAGGAGACTGACAGAGGCCAGCTGGGACAGCGACAGTCAGCGGGGACAGGGACAGGGACAGGACAGGGACAGGGACAGGGACAGGGGACAGGGGACAGGGACAGGGATAGGGACAGGGACAGGGACAGGGACAGGGACACCCCACGGGACAGGGACAGGACAGGGACAGGGACGGGACAGGACAGGGACAGGGACAGGGACACCCACGGGGACGGGACAGGGACAGGGACAGGGACAGGGACAGGGACAGGGACACCCCACGGGGACAGGGACAGGGACAGGGACACCCCACGGGGACAGGGACACCCCACGGGGACAGGGACAGGGACACGCCATGGGGACAGGGACAGGGACAGGGACACCCCACGGGGACAGGGAGCCGGGAGGGACAGGGACAGTGACAGGGACAGGGACAGGGACAGGGACAGGGACACTCCACGGGACAGGAGAGCCAGCGAGGGACAGGGACACCCCACGGGATAGGGACAAGGACAGGGACAGGGACACCCCACGGGACAGGGACACCCCACAGGGACAGGGACAGGGCCACCCACGGGGATAGGGACAATCAGGAACACCCAGGGGGACAGGGGCAGTGACAGGGGAGGTGACAGGGGAGGGGACAGGGGAGGGGACAGGGCAGACCAGCAGGAACTCCTTGAGGTGGCTCTCGATGTTTTTGTTGTGCACGGTGAAGAGCGCGGCCGCACCTGCGCGATGGCCTTGGCCAGGCAGTGCAGGTTGTTGGTGTAACCTGGGGACACCGGTGACATCAGGGACACGAGGGACAGAGGGGACAGAGGGGAGCAGCGCTGGCACCGGGTAAAAGTGGGGACACGGAGGGCTGGGGAGTCAGGGAGTTTGGGGACGTGGGACACAGTGACACAGGGACATTGAGATACATGGGGACACGGTGACATGTGACACAGTGACAATGTGACATGGTGACATGGTGACAGCCTTGCCATCCAGCTCGGGGCTGTTGACGGCCGCAGGGTCAGCGGCCAGCAGCGGCAGTGACACAGTGACACGGGGTGACACAGGGATGGGATGATGGGGTGACACGGTGACAATGTGACACAGTGACACAATGACACAGTGACACAGTGACACGGTGACACGATGACACAGTGACATGGTGACAGCCTCACCATCCAGCTCGGGGCTGTAGACAGCCGCGGGGTCAGCGGCCAGCAGCGGCAGGGACACAGTGACACAGTGACACAGTGACACAGTGACACAGTGACACAGTGACACGGGGACACAGTGACACAATGACACAGTGACACGGTGCCGTGGTGACACGGTGACACAGTGACACAATGACACAGTGACACAGTGACACGGTGACACGGTGACACGGTGACACGGTGACAGTGTGACACGGTGACACGGGGACAGCCTCACCGTCCAGCTCGGGGCTGTAGACGGCCGCGGGGTCAGCGGCCAGCAGCGGCAGGGACACAGTGACACAATGACACAGTGACAGGGTGACAGGGTGACAGGGTGACAGGGTGACAGAATGACACGGTGACACGGTGACACGGTGACACGGTGACACGGGGACACGGTGACAGTCTCACCGTCCAGCTCAGGGCTGTAGACGGCCGCGGGTCAGCGGCCAGCAGCGGCAGGGACACGGCCACGAACACCAGCAGCAGACAGGACACTTTGTAATCCTCCTCTGGGGACGAGCCCTCTGCGCAGCCAGGGGACAGCGGGGTGACAAGGCCACCCAGGTGACAATGCCACCCCCTCTCCAGTGTCCCCAAAGCCACCCCGCACCTGTCCTGTGTCCGGCCAGCGCAGTGACCAGCGCAGGGTCCACCTCACACGGGATCCCCGCGGCCGTGGCCAGCTCAAAGATCCTCAGCGTGTCCTGGACACGGGGACACGGGGACACGTGACGTCACGCGGTGTCACATGGCCGGGGGTGGGTCCCGCCATGTCCCCTGTCCCCACCTGGATGTCGGTGTCGGGGTCACCACGTCGGCCAGACCCTCGATGGGGCCCATCAGGAAGGGGCAGTGCTGGGAGAACACCTGGAAATGGGGTCGGGGTCAGGGGGTCCCGTGTTCCCAAATCGGGGTCAGGGGGGTCTGTGTCCCCGAATCGGGGTCAGGGGGGTCCTGTGTCCCCAAATCGGGGTCAGGGGTCCCGTGTCCCCAAATCGGGGTCAGGGGGTCTGTGCCCCCAAATCGGGTCAGGGGTCTGTGTCCCCAAATCGGGGTCAGGGGGGTCCTGTGTCCCCAAATCGGGGTCGGGGGGGTCCCGTGTCCCCAAATCGGGGTCAGGGGGTCTGTGTCCCCAAATCGGGGTCAGGGGGTCCTGTGTCCCCAAATCGGGGTCAGGGGGGTCTGTGTCCCCAAACTGCGGTCCGAGGTCGGGTCGGGGGGTCCCGTGTCCCCAAATTTGGGTCAGAGGGATCCTGTAACCCCAAACTGGGGTCGGGGTGGGGTCAGGGAGGTCCCGTGACCCCAAATAGGGGTCGGGGTGAGGTCTGGGGGTCCCGGGGGTCCCAGGGGGTCTGGGGGTGTGGGGGGTCCCAGGGGGTCTGGGGGGTCCTGGGGGTCCCGGAGGGGTCTGGGGGTGTGGGGGGTCCCAGAGGGGTCTGGGGGTGTGGGGGGTCCCAGGGGGTCCCGAGGGGTCTGGGGGTCTGGGGATGTGGGCGGTCCCAGGAGGGTCCCATGGGGTCTGGGGGTGTGGGGGGTCCCAGAGGGTCTGGGGGTGTGGGGGTCCCAGGGGGTCCCGAGGGGTCCCGGGGGGTCCCGGGGGTCCCGGGGGTCTCAGTCTGGGGGTCCCGGGGGTCCCACCTCCCTGAGGCCCTGCTGGGCCATGGCCCGGAAGCTCAGGATCTCCCCGATGATGGTCATGCGCTTCAGGACATTGTCAGCCGCTGTGGAGACACGGGAGTGACACACGGGAGTGACACCCGCGAGTGACACCCCCCAGTGACACGGGGACAGTGACACGGTGACAGTGACACGGGGACACTCACAGGTGAGGCGCGGCAGCAGCGCCGCCCTCTGCTCGGGCCGGCAGCAGCGCAGCTGCACCAGAGTTGTCCATGTTCTCTGCCACCAGCTTCTGCGGGGACACGGGGACACGGGGACACTGGGGACACTGCAGGGACACTGCGGGGACCTGGCATCTCCGGCCTCCCACAGAGCCGAAGGGATGGCGTTGGGGTGGCACCGGGGTGGCCCTGCCTGTCCTCTCACCAGGACTGGCCTGTCCCCAGCCCTCTGATCCTTGTCCCCAGCCCCTGTCCCCTGTGCCCTGTCCCCAGCTCCTGTCTCCAGTCCCCAGTTCCCTGTCCCCAGCTCCTGTCCCCTGTCCCCAGCTCCTGTCCCCTGTCCCCAGCCCCAGCCCCCTGTCCCCTGCCCCCTGTGCCCTGTCCCCAGTCCCCAGTCCCCAGTCCCCAGCTCCTGTCCCCTCTCCCCAGCCCCAGCCCCTGTTCCCATTCCCTGTCCCCCCTGTCCCCAACCCCTGTCCCCTGTCCCCAGCCCCCTGTCCCCAGCCCCCTGTTCCCTGTCCCCAGTCCCCAGCTCCTGTCCCCTGTCCCCAGCCCCTGTCCCTGTCCCCAAGGCCCCCGTCACCTTCAGCTCGGTGACCTGTGACCCCACGTGCCACATCAGGTTCTCGCTCAGGAACTTCATCCCGTAGGGCCCGATGAGCTCGGCCAGCGCCCTCTCTCTGCGGGAGGGGACAGGCTGGGGACACTGCCGGGGACAGGGGTGTGACAGCCCCGCCCAGGGTCCCCAAAGGCCCCAACCTGAGACGTCAGAGAACTCGGCGGCGCTGAACGGGGGCTGCTCCTCGCGGGGCACGGTGACAAAGGCCTGCAGGGCCGGGGACAGCAGCACGGCGCCGGTGCTGGCCTGGCGCAGCAGCGCCTCCAGGTACCTGTGGGGACACGGGAATGTCACCCATGACAGTGTCACCTATGGCAATGTCACCTATGGCAATGTCACCTATGGCAGTGTCACCTATGGCAGTGTCATCCATGGCAGTGTCATCCATGGCAGTGTCCCCATGGCGATGTCACCTATGGCAGTGTCACCTATAGCAGTGTCATCCATGGCAGTGTCACTTATGGCAGTGTCATCTATGGCAGTGTCACCTATGCAGTGTCACCTATAGCAGCGTCACCTATGGCAGTGTCATCTATAGCAGTGTCACCCATGGCGGTGTCACCTATGGCAGTGTCACCTATGGCAGTGTCACCTATGGCAGTGTCATCCATGGCAGTGTCACCTATGGCAATGTCACCTATGGCAGTGTCACCTATAGCAGTGTCAGCTATGGCAGTGTCACCTATGGCAGTGTCACCCATGGCAGTGTCATCCATGGCAGTGTCACCTATGGCAGTGTCATCCATGGGAGTGTCACTTATGGCAGTGTCACCTATGGCGGTGTCCCTGCCACCACCACCACCGCTTGTCCCTGCTGCCACCTCTGTCCCCATGTCCCTGTCACCATCATCTCCATGTCCCTGTCACCATCATCTCCATGTCCCTGCCACCACCATCCCCATGTCCCTGCTGTCACCACCATCCCCATGTCCCTGCTGTCACCACCATCCCCATGTCCCTGCTGCCACCACCTCCATGTCCCTGTCACCACCACCTCCGTGTCCCTGCTGTCACTACCACCTACGTGTCCCTGCTGCCACCACCAGCCCTGTCCCCATGTCCCATCACCACCATCCCATGTCCCTGTCCCCACCATCCCCGTGTCCCTGCCACCACCACCCTTATCCCTGTGTCCCTGCCACCACCACCCTTATCCCCATGTCCCTGCTGCCACCACCAGCCCTGTCCCCATGCCCCTGTCCCCACCATCCCCGTGTCCCCGTGTCCCCGGGGTGGCACTGACCAGTCGGTGTAGATGGCGGTCAGCGTGGGCTGCCCGGTGGCATCCCGGGGTTGGCTCTGCTGCAGCAGCACGGCCCTGAGCAGCCGCCCCGTGTCCAGTGTCACCAACTGTCCCAACCTCTGCACCAGCCCCATGTGGGCCACCAGCCCCGCCAGCACCTCCGAGGGCCGGGCCACCTCCTGCGTGGCCTGGTTGTACCCAGCCATGGCCACGATGGCCCTGTGGGGACACGGGACGGTGAGGGGCGTGTCCCGCGTCCCCTCGTGTCCCCTGGTGTCCCCCGGGGTGTCCCCACCTGGTCAGGCGTGTCTCCAGGTGGCTGCTCAGGTACTCGGCCGTGTCACCGTGTGACCGAAGACGGTGAAGTTGGGGACATGGTTGAGGCTCAGGGACAGCTCGGCCAGGGTCAGGTGCAGCTTGTCCATGCTGGGGGTGACAATGAGGGTGTGACAGTCACTGTCCCGTGGGGACAATCACACCGTGGGACACGGGGACACAGGGACATGGGGACATGGGGACAATCACACTGTGACCCCGTGGGGACAATCACACTGTGGGACACAGGGACACGGGACACAGGGACATGGGGACAATCACACGGTGACCCCGTGGGGACAATCACACCGTGGACACGGGGACACAGGGACATGGGGACAATCACACTGTGACCCGTGGGACAATCACCCGTGGGACACAGGGACATGGGGACACGGGGACAATCACACTGTGACCCCGTGGGACAATCACACTGTGGGACCGGGGACACAGGGACATGGGACATGGGGACATGGGGACAATCACACTGTGACCCCATGGGGACAATCAGATGGCGGCCCCGTGGGGACAATCACACACAGTGACCCCCGTGGTGACAGTCCTGTCCCGTGGGGACAATCACACACAGTGACCCTGTGGGGACAGTCCCTCCCCTGGGTGACACTCACGTGGTGGTCAGGGTCCTGTCACGCCGCTGGCTCTCTGTCCCCGGCTTGTCCCTGTCCCCTGTCCCCTTGCGGGCGGCTGCTTCGGGGTTTTCTTGTCTCGGGCCCTGCTGATGGTGGCTGCACAGTGCTTGGGCAGCAGCTGCGGGGCGGGGACAGGGACATGGGGACATGGGGACATCCCAAACGGGGCCACCAGCGCCGCAGGACACCAAGGCCCCAAAGGTCCTGAAGCCCTCAAAGGCCACCAAGTCCTCAAAGGTCCTGAAGTCCCCAAAGGCCACCAAGGCCCCAGAGACCCCAAAGGCCACCAAACCCCCAGAGGTTCTGGAAACCCCAAGGCCACAAGCCCCAAGGTCCTGAAGTCCCCAAAGGCCACCAAGCCCCCAAAGGCCACCAAGCCCCAAAGGTCACCAACCCCTCCAGAAGTCCCAGACCCCCCGAGACCCCCCAGACCCTCTGGACCCCCCCCGACCCCCGAAGCCCCCAGACCCTCTGGACCCCCCCAGAGCCCCGAAGCCCCCCCAGACCTGCTGGCTGAGGTTGTGCTGCTCGGCGCACGCCTCCAGCACGCAGCTGCTGCCCACCCTGGCCAGCTCCTCCAGGAACTTGTGACACAGCCCCAACGCCGCCCGCCTCCAGCTGCGGGTACTGAGAGGGGACACCGGGACCCCTCAGAGCCAACTCAGAGGTGACAACCCCCTCCTGGGGACACTGGGACCCCTCAGAGCCCGGGCAGGGGTGACAACCCCCCAGGGGACACTGGGAGCCCTCAGAGCCCCGGGAAGGGGTGACAACCCCCCAGAGGACACCAGGACCCCTCAGAGCCCCGGGCAGAGGTGACAACCCCCCCGGGGACACCGGGACCCCTCAGAGCCCCGGGCAGGGGTGACAACCCCCCCCAGGGACACTGGGACCCCTCAGAGCCCGGGCAGGGGTGACAACCCCCCCCCTGGGGACACCGGGACCCCTCAGAGCCAAGGCAGAGGTGACAAACCCCCCGGGGACACCGGGACCCCTCAGAGCCAAGGCAGAGGTGACAAACCCCCCAGAGGACACCGGGACCCCTCAGAGCCTAGGCAGGGGTGACAAATCCCCCCTGGGACACCGGGACCCCTCAGAGCCTAGGCAGGGGTGACAACCCCCAGGGGACACCGGGACCCCTCAGAGCCCGGGCAGAGGTGACAAACCCCCCAGAGGACACCGGGACCCCTCAGAGCCCGGGCAGAGGTGACAAATCCCCCCTGGGGACACCGGGACCCCTCAGAGCCCCGGGCAGGGGTGACAAACCCCCCTGGGGACACCGGGACCCCTCAGAGCCAACTCAGAGGTGACAACCCCCCCCTGGGGACACCGGGACCCCTCAGAGCCAGGGCAGAGGTGACAACCCCCCCGGGGACACCGGGACCCCTCAGAGCCCCGGGCAGAGGTGACAACCCCCTCTGAGGACACCGGGACCCCTCAGAGCCAAGGCAGAGGTGACAACCCCCTCCTGGGGACACTGGGACCCCTCAGAGCCCGGGCAGGGGTGACAACCCCCCAGGGGACACCGGGACCCCTCAGAGCCAACTCAGAGGTGACAAACCCCCCCGGGGACACCGGGACCCCTCAGAGCCAAGGCAGAGGTGACAACCCCCCCCGGGGACACCGGGACCCCTCAGAGCCCAGGCAGAGGTGACAAACCCCCCAGGGCCACCCCCCGGCGGTGTCACCCACCTCCTCGGGGCACATGGGGTGAGGACAGCGCGAGAAGTGGGCGCAGAGCAGAGGGAAGGCGATGGAGAAGCGCAGCGAGGTGGGATCCTCCAGGGTCAGCGAGAACATCCGCTCCAGCGGCCGCGGGAAGAAACTGCGGGAACGGGAGAGAGGGGGAAAGGGGGAAATGGGGTACGGGGTGGGGAAAAATGGGGGGGAAAAGGGGTATGGGGTGGGGAAATGGGGTACGGGGTGGGGAAAAGGGGTACGGGGTGGGAAATGGGTACGGGGTGGGAAATGGGGTACGGGGTGGGGAAAATGGGGTACGGGGTGGGAAATGGGGTACGGGTGGGAAAAATGGGGTACGGGGTGGGGAAAATGGGGTACGGGGTGGGGAAAAGGGGGTACGGGGTGGGAAAATGGGGTATGGGGTGGGAAAATGGGGTACGGGGTGGGGAAAAGGGGGTACGGGGTGGGGAAAATGAGGTACGGGGTGGGGAAAATGGGGTACGGGGTGGGAAATGGGGTACGGGGTGGGGAAAATGGGGGAAAAGAGGGTGTGGGGTGGGGAAAGGGGAAAAAATGGGTGTGTGGGGTGGGAAATGGGGTATGGGGTGGGAAAAATGGGGTACGGGGTGGGAAATGGGGGAAAAGGGGGTATGGGGTGGGGAAAGGGGAAAAAAATGGGATATGGGGTGAGGAAAAGGAGGAAAAATGGAGTGTGGGGTGGGAAAAATAGGGTATGGGGTGGGAAATGGGGGAAAAATGGGGTGTGGGGGAGGGGAAAGGGTGGGAAATGGGTACGGCGTAGGAAAAAAAAACAGAAAAAGGGATATTAGGCAGGAAGTGGGATATGGGGTGGGGAAAGGGCAGAAATGGGGGAATAGGGGTGGGAAAAGGGGGGACAGGGACAGAACAGGGATGGAGAGGGACAGGAGAGGGACAGGGCCAGGGCCAGGGACAGGGACAGGGACAGGAGAGGGACAGGAGAGGGACAGGAGAGGGACAGGGCCAGGGCCAGGGCCAGGGCCAGGGCCAGGGACAGGGACAGGAGAGGGACAGAGAGGGACAGGGACAGGGACAGGGACAGGGACAGGGACAGGGACAGGGACAGGGACAGGGGACAGGGGACAGGGGACAGGGGACAGGGACAGGGACAGGGCCAGGACAGGGCCGGAGAGGCCGCGGGGCTCACCAGAGGTGGGACAGGTCCGAGGTCTCGTCCAGCAGCTCCTGGGGCCGCTCCAGGAGGCGCGTGTGGAACACCACCAGGTTCATCACCCGCCCCACGTCAGCGTTGGAGGCCAGCGGCAGCGCGGCCCGCGCCACACTGGTGTACGCCTGGGGACAGGGGACAGCGTGGGGACACGGGGACAGCACAGGGACGGCGTGGGGACAGCGTGGGAACAGTGTGGGGACAAGGGGACAGCGTGGCGACAGTGTGGGGACATGGGGACAGCACAGGACAGCGTGGGGACACGGGGACAGCGTGGGGACAGTGTGGGGACAAGGGGACAGCGTGGGGACAGTGTGGGGACAACGTGGGGACACGGGGACAGCATGGGAACAGTGTGGGGGACACGGGGACAGTGCGGGGACAGCGTGGGGACAGGGGATAGCATGAGGACAGTGTGTGGACAGCGTGGGGACAGCGTGGAGACAGTGTGCACAGGGACAGGGACACTGAGGGGACAGGGACACTGAGGGACAGGGACAGGGACAGGGACAGGGACAGGACACTGAGGGGACAGGGACAGGGACAGGGACAGCACCTGGAGGCGGAACCAGTCCAGGCGCAGCGCGGTGAAGTCAAACTCCTCATTGTCATCAACTGTGGGGACACGGGGACACGGTGCTGGCGTGGCTCAGGGGACATTTCTGGCTGCCAGGTGACCATTTCTGCCCCCCAGGTGACCCGTGCCCACCTTCCTTGGCCCGCCAGCGCCGTGAGGGAGCTGACGAAGGACGAGAGAATGACCGACTCCTCCTCGGGACACACGGACAGGTTCTGCGGGGACAGCCACGGCTCAGGCGACAGCCACAGCCCGGGTGGGGGGGACAGGTGACAGTGTCACCCCCCTGGAGGGGTTGGGGTTACCTGGATGACGTCACTGAGCACCAGCGCGTCGAAGCGGGCCAGGTAGAGGCGGTGGTAGCGGCGCAGCACCCGAGGGTGCCGCAGCACCAGAGCCCGCAGCTGCTCCAGCAGCAGCAGCAGCTCCGCGATGTGGCTGAGCCCCGGGGGTGGGAGAGAGGGTGAGACCCCCGGGGAGCCCCCAAAACCCACCCGGGACCCCCCGAAACCCCCGAGCCCCCTGAACCCCCCCCCGAGCCGCAGATGCTCCAGCAGCAGCTCCGCGATGTGGCTGAGCCCAGGGGTGGGAGAGGGTGAGACCCCCCGGGGGAGCCCCCAAAAACCCACCCGGGACCCCTGAAACCCCCTGAAATCCCTGAGCCCACCCCAGTGCCCCCGAACGGCGTCCTTGTCCCCTAATGTCCCCTCCTGTCCCCTCCTGTCCCCACCTGTCCCCTACTGTCCCCTCCTGTCCCTCTGTGTCCCCTCCTGTCCCTCTGTGTCCCCTCTGTCGTCCCCTCTGTGTCCCCTCCCTGTCCCCACCTGTCGGTGGAAGTCCTCGGGGTTCTTGCTCTTGGTCACGTGCTCGGCGTGTCGCGACAGCCAGCCTCACCTCATCGCGGACACAGCGACAGCGCCACGAACACCAGCAGAGCCTTGGGGAGGGGACAGGGGAGCCGGGACCCCCCGGAGTCACCGCGGACCCCAACCCCGAACCCCAACCTGAACCCAAACTCCTGCACCCCAAAATCCCTTTAAACTCCCCCAAAATCCCCCAAATCTCCCCCAAAATCCCTTTAAACTCCCCCAAAATCCCCAAAATCTCCCCCAAAATCTCTCCAAAACCCCCAAAATCTCCCCCAAACTCTCCCCCAATCTCCCCAAAGTCGCTTCAAACTCTCCCAAATACCCCAAAAATCACCCAAAATCTCCCCCAACCCCCCCAAATCTCCCCAATCCCTCCGAAATCTCCCCAAATCCCCCAACCTCTCCCCAAAACCCCTTCAAAATCCCCCCAATCCCCCCAAACTCTCCACGAAAACCCCCCAAACTCTCCCCACCCCCCCAAATCCCCCAAAATCTCCCAAAACCCTCTGAAATCTCCCCAAAATCCCCCAACTGCTCCTCAAATCCCCCAAAATCTCCCAAACCCTCCTCAAATTCCCCCTCAAAACCCCCCCAAAACCTCTTCAAATCCCCCCAAATCCCCCTCAAATCTCCCCCAAATCCCCCCAAATCTCCCAGATCACCCCAAACTCTCCCCAATCCCCCCAAATCCCCCCAAAATCTCCCAACCCCCCCTCAAACCCCCTCAAAACCCCCCCCAAAACCTCTTCAAATCCCCCCAAATTCCCCTCAAATCTCCCCCAAATCCCCCCAAAATCTCCCAATTCCCCCCCAAACCCCCCCAAACCCCCTTCAAATCCCCCCCAAATCCCCCCAAAATCTCCCAACTCCCCCTCAAATCCCCCTCAAACCCCCCCCCAAAACCTCTTCAAATCCCCCCAAATCCCCCTCAAATACTCCCCCAAATCCCCCCAAAATCTCCCAGATCACCCCAAACTCTCCCCAATCCCCCCCAAACCCCCCAATCCCCCCGACCCCCGGTACCTTGGGCCCCAGCAGCCCGGGCTGATCCTCCAGCAGCGCCAGCAGCTCCCGCACGGCCCCGCGCAGGAACGAGCGGCGGCCACGGTGCAGCGCCGGGCTGGGGGGGCACGGCACGTTTGGGGGGGTCACGGGTTTGGGGGGGCACGGCACGTTTGGGGGGGTCACGGCACGTTTGGGGGGGTCACGGCACGTTTGGGGGGGTCCCGGGGGTCGTGGGGGGGGAACCGAGGTCGTGGGAGGACAAGGGGAAGGGACAGAGCCCGGCGAAGGAACCAGCAGTGACAATGACATCGTGGGGATAGGGGAGGGCTGGGGGGTCACGGGGGGTCAGGGGGCGTCAGGGGGGGTGAGGGGGGTCAGGATTTGGGGGGCCGGGAGGGGAGGATCAGGCCCAGGGCCACCCAAACGACACCCCCCTCGTGACCCCCAGGGGACAGTGACAAAGGGGAGGGGGAAGCCGGGACCCCCCCAAACCCTCCTGGATTTGGGCTGAGCTGAGACCCCCACCCCCAGAGCCCCCAAAGCGCCGGGAGCCCCCCGCAGTGTCCCCGCACTGTCCCGCAGTGTCCCCGTGTCCCCACACCTGTGAGCCATCGCCTCGGTCCCGGCACTCTTTGACATCGGCCACTCGCTTCCCGTACCTGGGGAGGGACACGTGGCACCGCCACCCCGGGGACCCCCCCGGGCACCCCCGGGACCCCCCCCGGGACCCCCGGGCACCCCCGAGACCCCCGAGACCCCCAAGTCCCCTGAATCCTCCCCCCCGAACCCCCAAATCCCGTCCCCAAACCCCAAATCCTCCCCCTGAACCCCAAACTGTGAATCCTCCCCCCGAACCCCAAATCCCAAACCCCGAATTTTCCCCCCGAACCCCAGATCCCGCCCCCAAACCCCGCGCCCCCCTGCCCGGGCGGTGTCCCCCCCCCGATGTCCCCGTCCTCACCCCTTGAGCCCCCCCAGCAGCTCCTCGGTCACTCTGTGCACCGCCAGCGCCTCGTCGCGCACCAGGGTGACAAAGAGGGACCCCTGCAGGGCCCGGCGCCACAGCTCCTGGCACGGCGGGGCGGCCAGGGCCCCGGGGCACACCAGGAACCCCACTGCGGGGACACAGCCGGGTCAGGGACCCCAAAACGGGGACCCCAAAACGGGGACAGTGCCCAGGGACCCCAAAACGGGGACCCCAAAACGGGGACCCCAAAACGGGGACAGTGCCCAGGGACCCCTCTGAGGGGACAGAGCCACATCAGGGACCCCAAAACGGGGACCCCAAAACGGGGACAGTGCCCAGGGACCCCACTGCGGGGACACAGCCGGGTTAGGGACACCAGGGACCCCACTGCGGGGACACAGCCGGGTTAGGGACCCCAAAACGGGGACCCCAAAACGGGGACCCCAAAACGGGGACAGTGCCCAGGGACCCCACTGAGGGGACAGCCCCCAGGTAGGGACACCAGGAACCCCACTGCGGGGACACAGCCGGGTTAGGGACCCCAAACTGGAGACCCCAAAATGGGGACAGTGCCCAGGAACCCCACTGAGGGGACAGAGCCGGGTTAGGGACACCAGGGACCCCTCTGAGGGGACAGTCCCCAGTTAGGGACACCAGGGACCCCACTGAGGGGACACAGCCGGGTTAGGGACCCCAAAACGGGGACAGTGCCCAGGGACCCCACTGAGGGGACAGTCCCCAGTTAGGGACACCAGGGACCCCACTGAGGGGACAGGGACCCCAAAAAGGGGACAGCACAGAGTTAGGGACACCAGGGACACCACTGAGGGGACAGCTCCAAGTTAGGGACACGTGGACCCCAGTGAGGGGACAGCCTCGTGTCAGGGAGGCCAAACTGGGGACCCAGGGGTGGGGACATTGCCCAGGAGGGGTTGGGGACACTGGCCAGGTGGGGTTAGGGACATTTCCCAAGAGGGGTTGGGGACACTGTTGGGGTTGGGGACACTGTCGGGGTTGGGGACACTGCCCAGCTGGGGTTGGGGACACTCAGTGACAGTGGCAGCACTCACGGATGATCCAGCGCTCCATCACCTCCAGGGACAGGTACTCACAGGCCATCTGGGGACACCAGTGTCACCACGTCACTGTCCCCTCACCCCCCCCAGTGCCCGTGTCCCCATGTCACCATCCCCATGCGATGTCACCCATCAGAGCCTGCTGTGCCCACGGCACAGTGTCCCAGTGACACCATCCTGTGTCCCCATGTCCCCATGTCACCATCCCCACCTGCTGTGATCACCCCAGTGCCCGTGGCAGTGTCCCCGTGTCCCTCAGTCCCCCAATGTCCTTGTGTCCCCATTTCCCCTGTCCCCATGTCCCCACTCACGGTGTCACTAGTGGCCGGGCTCAGCATGTCCCCATGTCCCCAAACCCCCTGTCCCCATTGTCCCCAAACCCCCTGTCCCCATGTCCCCAGGGTGTCCCCCTGTCCCCAGGGTGTCCCCGTGTCACTCACTTTGTCACTGGTGGCCAGGCTCAGCATGTCCCCCCTGTCCCCAGGGTGTCCCCGTGTCACTCACGCTCTCGCTGGTGGCCAGGCTCAGCATGTCTCCATGTTCCCAGGGTGTCCCCAAGGTGTCCCTCTTTTCCCCATACCCCATGTCCCCCTGTCCCCAGGGTGTCCCCGTGTCACTCACGCTCTCGCTGGTGGCCGGGCTCAGCATGTCCCCCGCGGGGCCCAGCAGACTCAGGAGCTGCTCCCGCCGCCAGAGCTCCGCGTCGCGACAGCGCCGCTCGAACGGGGCCCGCAGCGACAGCAGGGCACTGCCCACGGCCTGCGGGGACACCGCTGTCACCGCGGGGACATCACTGCCACCGTGGGGACATCACTGCCACCATGGGGACACTGCCACCATGGGGACACTGCCACCGCGGGACATCACTGCCACCCATGGGGATATCACCGCCACCACGGGGACACCGGCCCGGCCGCGGGTGGCCCTGGCGGTGACAGGGGACCCCCGACCCCACCTTGGTGTGGGGCCCGAACTCCTCGGGGAGCTTCTTGAGGGGGTGCTCGTACTCCAGCACCATCTGCGCCAGGCGGGCAAAGCCGGGCTCGCTGCGGGGACACGGCCCGGGGGACACGTTGGGGACAGCCCCGGGGCGGCCTCGGCACTGGGGACACGTTGGGGACAGCCCCGGGGCGGCCTCGGCACTGGGGACACACCGGGGACAGCCCCGGGGCCGTGGCATTGGGGGGGGGACACACTGGGGACAGCCCCGGGGCTGTGACATTGGGGACACACCGGGGACAGCCCGGGACTGTGGCATTGGGGACACACTGGGGACAGCCCCGGGGCGGCCTCGGCACTGGGGACACACCGGGGGACAGCCCCGGGACTGTGGCATTGGGGACACACCGGGGACAGCCCCGGGACTGTGGCATTAGGGACACGTTGGGGACAGCCCCGGGGCTGTGACATTGGGGACACACCGGGGACAGCCCCGGGACTGTGGCATTGGGGACACACCGGGGACAGCCCGGGGCTGTGGCATTGGGGACACCTTGGGGACAGCCCCGGGGCTGTGGCATTGGGGACACCTTGGGGACAGCCCCGGGGCTGTGGCATTGGGACAGCCCGGGGACAGCCCCGGGGCCATCTCTAGTGCTGGGACATGTTGGGGACATCCCTGAAGCCACGGAATTGGGGACAGCCCCAGCATGGCCCCAGCGTTGGGGACACATGGGGACAGTTCCCGGGGCTGCCTCCGGCGTTGGGGACACGCTGGGGGACAGCCCCAGGGAGGGGACAGCGATGGGAACAACCCCAGAGACGCATCCTTGGGACAGCCTGGGACAGGCGGGGACAGTCTGGGGACAGGCGGGGCCAGGCGGGGACGGGCGGGGACGGGCGGGGACAGCCTAGGGACAGGTGGGGACAGCCTGGGGACAGCCTGGGGACAGGCGGGGACAGGCGGGGACAGCCTGGGGACGGGCGGGGACAGCCTGGGGACGGGCGGGGGACAGCCTGGGGACAGCCTGGGGACAGCCTGGGACAGCCCGGGACAGGCGGGCGGTGTCACCTGGCGCCGTGGCTCATCTCGTGCGCGCAGTGGTACAGCCCCAGCAGCAGCCGCCGCTCCTCGGTGCGCCGCCAGCAGCAGCACCAGCGACACGTAGGTGACAACCAGGTCCAGGTAGCCCTTGGTGAGGTCGTAGTTGATGTGCTGGCAGGGGAGGGGACAGGTGGGCGCGGGACAGCGGGGACACGGCCGCGGTGGCCCTCGGGGCGCGGGGGTGGCACTCACGATGTCGAAGAAGCAGCGGCTGGCGTCGATGGTGTTGAGCAGCTCATACACGTGGTCCTGGTGGCCGGGGGGACAGCGCCGAGTGTCACCACCCCTGAGGGACCATCCCACTGTCCCCTGTGTCCCCTGTGTCCCCGCCCCGGCTCACCCGGAACTCCAGCAGGTCCAGGAAGGTGTGGTAGAACGGTGCCAGCACCCGCACGATGTCCCCTTTGTCCCTGTGCACCGGGCCCAGGTGCTGCTGCGGGGGACACGGGGACAGCGGCGTGGGTGGCACCGCGGGGGACACGGGGACAGCGGCGTGGGTGGCACCGCGGGGGACAAGGGGACAGCGGCGTGGGTGGCACCGCGGGGGGACACGGGGGACAGCGGCGTGGGTGGCACCGCGGGGGACACGGGGGACAGCGGCGTGGGTGGCACCGCGGGGGACACGGGGACGGCGGTGACACCAAGGGGACACGCAGGGTGGAGAAGAAGAGGGGACACCCAGGGAGAGGTGGCAGAGGGGACACGCAGGGCGGGTGACACATCCCACAGGGACATGGGGACAGTGAGGACACAGGGGTGGGGACAGGGGGGTGGGGACACTGGGACAGAGGGGACACGGGGATGGGGACAGTGGGGACACAGGGGTGGGGACATGGAGATATAGAGGTGGGGACACAGGGGTAGGGGACACGGGGACAGCGGTGACACGGGGACAGCGGTGACACAGGGACAGCGGTGACACAGGGACAGTGGGGACACAGGGGGTGGGGACATTGGGGGACACGGGGACAGCGGCTCACGGTGCTGCTCCGCACGTCCAGGTGCGGGAATTTCTTCTGGATGAACTTGGCCGAGGCCTCCATGGCCTTGTCCCGAGGAAGGACGGCCTCGTGCGGGGGTCCGAGCACGTCTGGGGGACCCCCGGGTCAGAACCCCCGGAACCGACCCCCAAAACCCGACACCGGGGCTGGGACACCCCCAAAAACCCCTCCAGAACTGAGCCCCCCACGCCCGATACCCCCAAAAACCCGACATCGGGGCTGGGACACCCCCAAAACCCCCTCCAGAACTGAGTCCCCCCACCTCAGATACCCCCAAACCCCACCCCAACTCTCCCCGGGCTGGGACCCCCCAAACCCCGGTAAAACCCCACCCGGGCTGAGACCCCTCCCCAAATCCCCCCCAAAACCTCTCCTGGGCTGGATTCCCCCAAAAACCCCACCGTACCCCAAAACCTCTCCCGGTGCTGGGACCCCCCCCCAAACCCCCCTGTCCGAGCCCCTCCCTGACCAAGGACACCCCAAAAACCCCTCCCTGGGCTGGGACCCCCCAAAATCCCCACCGTACCCCAAAAACCCCTCCCTGGGCTGGGACCCCCCAAATTCCCCCTCCTGGCTGTGCCCCCTCCCCAAATCCCCCCTAAACCTCCCCAAATCCCCCCCAAATCCCCCCAAATCCCCCGTCCCTCAGCCCCCGCAGCCCCTCCCCATGGGCTGGGGAGCTTTGGGGACCCTCGGTTGTCCCCTGGGTGTCCCCTGGGTGTCCCCTGGGTGTCCCTGGGTGTCCCCCAGGACCCTCCCCACACCTTTTTGACGTTGTAGAGGCGCACCAGGACCCCCCGGCCCCTCTCGTTGAGCAGCGTCAGCTTCTCGGCCACTTTGTCCCCGTACACCGAGGGCAGGGACATGGTGGCACCTCGGTGTCACCCCCGCTGTCCCAAAAGGCCCCCGAGCCCCAACTTCCCCTTCCTGGGTTGGGCCCGGCAGCGCTGGGGCCACCAGGGACACGTGACAGCGCTGCCACCGCCCCGTGACACTGTGGGGGACGCGGGCAGGGGACACGGAAGAGCGGGGACACCTGGGATGGGGGACACCAAAGAGTTGGGGACACCTGGGATAGGGGACACCAAAGAGTTGGGGACACCGGGGATGGGTGACAACACAGATGGGTGACACTGGTGATAGGGACAACACGGATGGGTGGACACCAGTATGGGGACACCTGGGATGGGTGACACCAAGCCTTGGGGACACTGGGGATGGGGGGCAACATGGATGGGTGACACCAGTGATGGGGGACACCAAGTGTTGGGGACAACACGGATGGGTGACACCGGCCACGGCCAATGCCACCATGGCCTGACGCCGTGGGTGAGTGTCACCATGGCTGGGTGACACCACTGATGCCACCACCAGCTGGGGCTCTGGACAGGCCCAGTCCAGGCCCTATATCAGTGTCAGGGCCCTATATCAGTGTCAGGGGCCTATAGGGGTGTCAGGGCCCTATATCGGTGTCAGGGCCCTATAGGGTGTCAGGGCCCCTATATCAGTGTCAGGGGCCCTATATCAGTGTCAGGGCCCTATATCAGTGTCAGGGCCCTATATCGGTGTCAGGGCCCTATATCAGTGTCAGGGCCCCTATAGGGGTGTCAGGGCCCTATATCGGTTGTCAGGGCCCTATATCAGTGTCAGGGCCCCTATATCAGTGTCAGGGCCCCTATATCAGTGTCAGGGCCCCTATATCAGTGTCAGGGCCCTATATCAGTGTCAGGCCCTATATCAGTGTCAGGACCCTATACCAGTGTCAGGGCCCTATATCAGTGTCAGGGCCCCTATAGGGGTGTCAGGGCCCCTATATCAGTGTCAGGGCCCCTATATCAGTGTCAGGGCCCCTATATCAGTGTCAGGGCCCTATATCAGTGTCAGGGCCCCTATATCAGTGTCAGGGCCCTATAGGAGTGTCAGGGCCCTATAGGGGTGTCAGGGGCCTTACAGCCGTTCCTGTCCCCATATAAAACCAGTTCTGGTCCTTTCACCCAAATTTGCTGCCATTTGTCCCCATTTTGCTTCCATTTATCCCCACTCAGGTGTCCCCAATCAGGGCTCATTAATTCCCAATCAGGGCTCATTTAGTCCCAATCTGGGCCCATTTAAGACCGATTTGGGCCCATTTAACCCCAGCCCGGTCCTGTAGGTCCTAAGCCAGGCCTGTTTACCCCAAACCGGGCCCATAGAACCCAAACTGGGCCTGTTTGACCCAATTCCTGTTTATTTTACCCCAATCTGGGCCTGTTTGACTCAATTCCTGTTTATTTTACCCCACTCTGGGCCTGTCTGGCCCCAAATTTTCCCGCCCCCTGTCGCCATGACGACGGCAGGGCGGCGCCCCCCAGCGGCGCGGAGGACCCGGCAGCAGCGCCCGTTGCCGGGGTAACGGCGACGCTGCCGTAAAGCAAAACCGGCACTCTTGGAATCGACTCGGACAGAACCGAGACAAGCGGCACCGAACCGGGACCGAACCGGGACCGAACCGGGACAGAACCGGGACAGAACCGGGACCGGCGGGACCGAACTGTGTCCAGTGAGACCGAACCGGGACCGAACCGTTCCCGGCGGGACCGAACCGAACCGCCCATGGAGCCCCGACGCGCTCGTGCAGTGCCCGTACGACCGGAGCCACCGGGTGCGCGTGTCCCGCCTGCCCTATCACCTGGTGCGCTGCCAACAGGTGCGCGGGGACACGGGAGGGGACACGGGAGGGGACAGGGGACACGGACAGCGGGACACGGGAGGGGACAGGGACACGGGGACACCGGGAGGGGACAGCGGGACCAGGCGGGACCTGCCGGGGGTCGGGGTCTTTGAGGGGTCGGGATCAGTTTTGGGGTCCAGGACCTGCCGAGGGTCTGGGGTCTCAGTGATTTGGGTCTGGGGTCTCGCTGATTTGGGTCTGGGGTCCGCAGAGATTTGGGGTCAGTTTTGGGGTCCAGGACCTGCCGGGGGTCTGGGTCTCTTTGGGTCTGGGGTCCGCAGGGTTTGGGGTCGGGCTCTGAGTCCCCGAGCTCTATGAGGGGTCACATTTTGGGGTCAGGGAGCCCCGGGGGGGGGGGGGTCGGGGTCTGTTTGGGTCTGGGGTCCGCAGGGGTTTGGGGTCAGTTTGGGATCCAGGACCTGCCGAGGGTCTGGGGTCTGTTTGGGTCTGGGGTCTGTGACGGGTCGGGATCAGTTTTGGGGTTCAGGACCTGTCATGGGTCAGGGTCTCTGGGGTCGGGGTCTGTTTGGGTCTGGGGTCCGCAGGGGTTTTGGGGTCAGTTTGGGGTCAGTTTTTGGCTCCAGGACCTGCCGGGGGTCGGGGTCTGTGATTTGGGTCTGGGGTCTGTTTGGGTCTGGGGTCCGCAGGGATTTGGGGTCGGGGTCTATGAGGGGTCACATTTGGGGTCGGGGACCCCCCGGGGGGTCGGGGTCTGTTTGGGTCTGGGGTCTGCAGAGATTTGGGGTCAGTTTTGGGGTCCAGGACCTGCCGGGGTCGGGGTCTCTTTGGGTCTGGGGTCCGCAGGGTTTGGGGTCGGGCTCTGAGTCCCCGGGCTCTATGAGGGGGTCACATTTGGGGTCAGGGACCCCCGGGCGGGTCGGGGTCTGTTGGGGTTTGGGTCAGTTTGGGGTCAGTTTTGGGGTCCAGGACCTGCCGGGGGTCGGGGTCTGTTTGGGTCTGGGGTCTGCAGAGATTTGGGGTCAGTTTTGGGGTCCAGAACCTGTCATGGGTCAGGGTCTCTGGGGTCGGGGTCTGTGATTTGGGTCTGGGGTCTCGCTGATTTGGGTCTGGGGTCTGTGATTTGGGTCTGGGGTCTCGCTGATTTGGGTCTGGGGTCCGCAGGGTTTTGTGTTGTGTCCCAGGCTCTATGAGGGGTCATATTTGGGGTCAGGACCCCCCGGGGGGGGGTCTCCCCTCACCCCCTTTCCCCCCCCCGCGCCCCTTTCCCCCAGAACAACCCGCAGGTGTCGCGCACCTTGGCCACGTGTCCCTTCAACGCGCGTCACCGCGTCCCCCGCGGCCACCTGCGCCACCACGTCACCTCGTGCCCCGACAAACTGCCGCTCGAGCTGCCCCCAGGTGCGCGCTGTCCCCTCCCCGCGTGTCCCCGCGTGTCCCCGGGGCTTGTCCCCGTCACCGCTGTCCCCGCTGTCCCGCAGAGCCCGAGGACGCGGCGTGGGAGCCCCCCGGCGCCTGGCAGCCCCCCCCGTGCCGGGAGGATTGGGACGCAGGTGAGGTCCCCGAGGTGTCACCAGAGGCCGCTGCATGTCCCCGAGGTGTCACCAGAGCTCCCCGGTGTCCCCATCGTGTCCCAGAGCCTCCCCCGTGCCTCCATAGTGTCCCCATCCTGTCCCCGAGGTGTCACCAGAGCTCCCTGGTGTCTTCATCGTGTCCCTGAGGTGTCACCAGAGCCCCACCCCCGTGTCCCCATCCTGTCACCACCGTGTCCCCGTCGTGTCACCAGACCCCCCTAGTGTCCCCGAGGTGTCACCAGACCTCCCCGGTGTCCCCATAGTGTCCCCATCGTGTCCCGAGGTGTCACCAGACCTCCCCTGATGTCCCCTCTGGGCTGACGTGTCCCCATGGTGTCCCCAGACCCCCCCACGGTGTCCCCCAAGGGTTGGCGTGTCCCCGTGGTGTCCCCATCATGTCCCCGTGGTGTCCCCGGTGTCCCCACCGTGTCCCCATGGTGTCCCCGCGCAGAGCTGAGCGAGCTGGAGCTGGAGGAGCCGCCCCCGTTCATCCTCCATGTCACCAAGGGCGACCTGCCTGTCCCCTGCCACAGGTAGGGACGGGGCTGGCACCGCCGAGTGCCACCCGGGGGCGTGGGAGTGTCCCCAAGTGCCACCCGGGGGCGTGGGAGTGTCCCCAAGTGTCACCCGGGGGCGTGGGACTGTCCCCAGATGTCACACTCAGCTGTGTCTGTGTGTCCCCAAGTGCCACATTCCAGGTGTGTGATTGTCCCCAGGTGTGTCACAGCTGTGTCTGTGTGTCCCCAAGTGTCACTCTCGGGTGTGTGTGTCCCCAGGTGCCGCACTCAGCTGTGTCTGTGTGTCCCCAAGTGTCACACTCAGGTGTGTCTGTGTGTCCCCAAGTGTCACACTCAGCTGTGTCAGTGTCCCCAGGTGCCACACACCGGTGTGTGATTGTCCCCAAGTGTCACACTCAGCTGTTTTCAGTGTCCCCAAGTGTCACACTCGGGTGTGTCAGTGTCCCCAAGTGCCACACTCAGGTGTGTGTGAGTGTCCTCAGGTGTCACACTCAGCTGTTTCAGTGTCCCCAAGTGTCACACTCAGCTGCGTCAGTGTCCCCAAGTGTCACACTCAGCTGTGTCAGTGTCCCCAAGTGCCACACTCAGGTGTGTGTGTGTGTCCCCAAGTGCCACACTCAGCTGTTTCAGTGTCCCCAAGTGTCACACTCGGGTGTCTGAGTGTCCCCAAGTGCCACACTCAGGTGTGTGTGTGTGTCCCCAGGTGTCACACTCAGCTGTGTGAGTGTCCCCAAGTGTCACACTCAGCTGTTACAGTGTCCCCAAGTGTCACACTCAGCTGTTTCAGTGTCCCCAAGTGTCACACTCAGCTGCCCCCCCCCCAGCACACCCGAACTGACCCCCCCCTCCCCCTTGTCACCCCCCAGCCCCGACCCCGCCACCCCCCCGGAGGGACTGTCCCCGAGGCAATCCCGGCCGGCGACAGCGACCCCGCGCCTGGGGACCGCGGCACCGCGGGCGGGGACAACGGCACAGCGGCCGGCGACAGCGACACCTGCGACGGGGACAAGCCGCTCGGGGACAGCGGGGGACACCCGGGGGGCGCCGGGGGAGGGGCGGGGTCTCGGAGCCGCGGGGACCCCCCCCGCAATGAGATATTTTTGGAAATAAACCCCCCCCTCCAATGACAAATCCCTTGGGTGTCGTTGCTTTGGAGAGATGGGGGAGGTGACACGGGGGACAGCGGGGTGGGGACAATGCCACCCCCACCTCGGGGTGTCGCTGTCACCTCCCCCTGACCCCCCCCCTCAGTTCCCTTTCCCCCCGATGCGCCGCTCCCGGGAGGAATTTTGGCCTCGGGAGGGGGGAAGATTTTGGGGTCTCTTGCGCAAAAACCCCGCCCTGGAGAAAAGGGGGGGAGGGGACAACCAAAGAGGGGGGGTCCTAAAAAAATTGTCACACCCCCGTGACCCCCCCCCGCGCTGGGGGGAGATCCCCGCCCCCCCCTTTTCCCCAAATTTCTCTATTTTTTTTCCTTTTTAATTTAATTTTCCCCTCCCCCCCCCCCGGCCCGAGCCGGGATTTGAGGCGGATTTGGGGCGGAAAAAAGTGGAAATGGGAATTTCTGTGTCACCGACGCCTCCGGGAGCCGCCCCGCCCCCACCCCGCGCGGAGGGGGGGGGTTTTGGGGAGGGGGGTAAGAAAATTAAATCTCATTTTTCTCCCGTTTTATTCCCCCTTTTTTCCAGGGGTTCATCCCGAGGGCAGCGCGGGGGGGGGGGGGAGGGGTGAGGGGGAAACTCCTGGAGAGAAAGTTCTGGAATTGTGGAGGAGAATTCCGGGCTGGCAGCTGCGGGGCGGGAGCTGGGATCGGGGATTCCCACCCCCAGCCCCCGAGCCCAACATCTGGCCAGCTGCGGCCCCGCCCGCTGCCCCCGCCGCTGCGCTCGGCCCGCCCCTTTGGACCCCCCCCCCAAAAAAAACCCGTTTTAACCCATTTTTAACCATTTTTCACCCATTTTTAACCCGTTTTGAGCCATTTTTGAGAATATTTTTAACCCGTTTTTAGCCATTTTTAACCATTTTTAAGCCATTTTTAACCCATTTTTGAGCCATTTTTGACCCATTTTTGACCCATTTTTAAACCATTTTAACCCATTTTTAACCCATTTTTAAGCCATTTTTTAACCATTTTTTGACCATTTTTAACCCATTTTAACCCATATTTGAACCATTTTTAACCCGTTTTTGAGCCATTTTTAACCCATTTTTGAACCGTTTTTGAACCGGTTTTAACCCATTTTTAACCTGTTTTTGACCCATTTTAACTCATTTTTAACCCATTTTTGAGCCATTTTAAGCCATTTTTAAACTATTTTTAACCCATTTTTAACCCATTTTTGAACCGGTTTTGAACCATTTTTACCCCGTTTTTACCCCATTTTAACCTGTTTTTTACCCATTTTTGAACCATGTTTGACCCATTTTTAATCCATTTTAAACCCATTTTAAACCCATTTTTGAACCATTTTTAACCCATTTTTAACCATTTTCAAACCATTTTTGAACCATTTTTAACCCATTTTAACCCATTTTAACCCATTTTTAACCCATTTTTAACCCATTTTTGAACCATTTTGGAACCATTTTTGACCCATTTTTGACCCATTTTTAACCCATTTTTGAACCATTTTTAAACTGTTTTTAAACCATTTTTAATTTATTCATTTTTTGGGGGATTTGGGGGAGGATTTTTCCAACTCCACGGGGAGAACCCGGGATTCTCCCAGCGGGATTTTTTTTTTCCCATCCCAAATCCCACAGCTCAGGTGAAACCCCTCCAAAAAGAAAATAAAATAAAAACAAAAATAAATAAAAATAAAATAAAAATAAAAATTAAAAAAAAGATAAAAATAAAAAAGATAAAAATAAAAAAGATAAAAATAAAAACAAAAATAAAATAAAAAAATAAAATAAAAATAGAAATAAAAATAGAAATAAAAATAAAAATAAAATAAAAATAGAAATAAAATAAATAAAAATAAAATAAATAAAAATAAATAAAAATAAATAAAAATAAAATAAATAAAAATAAATAAAAATAAAATAAAAATAAAAATAAATAAAATAAAAATAAATAAAAACCCCACACAGCTCCAGGAAGGATTTTCCCAACTTTTTAAATTTTTTTTTTCAATTTTTTCCAACTTTTTTTGCAGTTTTTTGCAGGTTTTTTTGGCTGTTTCCAGCTTTTCGTGGCCGGGACTTTTCCTGCCGGGGCGGATCCGGGAGGGGCTGGAAAATGGGATCGTCGTCACCGGGTGGGAAAAACAACCCCAAACAGGCGGCTTCTTGTTTTTCCACCGAGTATTTTGTAAATTTTTAAAATTTTAATTATTTTTCATTATTTTTCATTATTTTTCATTATTTTTCATTATTTTTTTGATGTGAAAAAACGAGATTTTTTTTTGTCGCTGTGCCCGAAATTTCCTCTGGTGACACATCCCAAATCTCCTCATTTTTGTTGTCCCCAAATCTCTTTGTCACTTTTGTTGTCCCCAAATCTTTGTCACTTTTTCTTGTCCCCAAATCTCTTTGTCACTTTTCTTGTCCCCAAATCTCCTCGTCGCTTTTGTTGTCCCCAAATCTTTGTCACTTTTCTTGTCCCCAAATCTCCTCGTCATTTTTGTTGTCCCCAAATCTCTTTGTCATTTTTGTTGTCCCCAAATTTCCTCGTCATTTTTGTTGTCCCCAAATCTCTTTGTCGCTTTTGTTGTCCCCAAAATCTCTTTGTCGCTTTTGTTGTCCCCAGGGGTGGAGATCCCGGGTTGTTTGGGGTTCTTGGGACCCCACCCCAAAAAAAACCCTGAGGTGGGAATTGGGGGGAAAAGCAGGAATGGCCCAAAATGGGACAGTTTGACCCCAAAATGTGACAGTTTGACCCCAAAATGGGACAGTTTGACCCCCAAAATGTGACAGTTTGACCCCAAAATGGGACAGTTTGACCCAAAATGTGACAGTTTGACCCCGAAATGTGACAGTTTGACCCCAAAATGTGACAGTTTGACCTCCAAAATGTGACAGTTTGACCCCAAAATGTGACAATTTGACCCCAAAATGTGACAGTTTGACCCCCAAATCTGGCATTTTGACCCAAAATGTGACAGTTTGACCCCAAAATGTGACAGTTTGACCCCCAAAATGTGACAGTTTGACCCCAAAATGTGACAGTTTGACCCCAAAATCTGGCATTTTGACCCAAAATGTGACAGTTTGACCCCCAAAATGTGACAGTTTGACCCAAAATGGGACAGTTTGACCCAAAATGTGACAGTTTGACCCCAAAATCTGACAGTTTGACCCCCAAAATCTGACAGTTTGACCCAAAATGTGACAGTTTGACCCCAAAATGTGACAGTTTGACCCCAAAATCTGACAGTTTGACCCCCAAAATCTGACAGTTTGACCCAAAATCGGACAGTTTGACCCCAAAATGGGACAGTTTGACCCCAAAATCTGGCATTTTGACCCCAAAATGTGACAGTTTGACCCAAAATGTGACAGTTTGACCCCAGGACACCGAGGGCAGAGTCCCCTCTGTCCCCTCTCGCTGCCCCAGAGGGAAAATCCCGGGATTTGGCCCCAAATCACAGCGGGGTGACCCCAAATGGGGCGTGGGAAGGGTCACAAGAGGGGTCACCACAAATGAGGGTATGGGGACACGGGGACACGGGGACGTGGGGACATGGGGACACGGGGACACGGGGACACGGGGACGTGGGGACATGGGGACATGGGGATGTGGGGACACAGGGATGTGGGGTTGTGGGTTTATGGGGACATGGGGACATGGGGACATTGGGACGCAGGGACATGGAGATATGGGGGCACGGGGACACAGGGATATTGGGACACAGGGACACGGCGACACACGGATGTGGGGACACGGGGATATGAGGACATGGTGACACAGGGACTCAGGGATGTGGGGTTCTGGGGACACGGGGACACGGCGACACAAGGATGTGGGGACAGGCATATGGGGTTCTGGGGACACGGGGACAAGGGGTTCTGGGGACTCTGGGACATGGGGACACTGGGACATGAGGACACAGGGACAAGGGGACACAGGGACAACCAGCACACGCATGTGACAGGTCCCTGTGCCGTGGGGTCCCTTGTCCCTGTTCCCACATGTCCCCAGAGTGTTCACTCACACTCACACTCACACTCCCCCTTGTCCCCCCCCTGGGTGTCCCCCCTTGTCCCCCCATGTCCCCTGGGTGTCCCCTGGGTGTCCCCCCCCTGGGTGTCCCCTGGGTGTCCCCCCATGTCCCCTGGGTGTCCCCTGGGTGTCCCCTGGGTGTCCCCTGGGTGTCCCCCCCTGTCCCCTAGGTGTCCCCTGGGTGTCCCCTGGGTGTCCCCTGGGTGTCCCTTGGGTGTCCCCCCTCGGGCCCCCCTCTCTGCCCCCCCTCCCCTCTCCCCTCAGCCTCCAGCGCCTTTTTTGGGAAGCGCCGGGGCCCCCCGCCCCCCCCCGCCCCCCCCCGCCCCCTCCGGGCACCCAGCCAGCCCCGACCCCCCCGGGGACACCCAGGGGACACCCAGGGGACACTTAGGGGGGGGACACCCCGGGGACACCGCGGCAGGGGACACCCAGGGGACACTCAGGGGACACTCTGGGCTCAGCCCCGGTGGTGGCAGCACCCCGAGGTGGCCCCGGCGTGTCCCGGGGGGGTGGCGCGGGGGGGTGACGTGTCCCCGCCGCCGGCCCGGGCCATAGACTATATACGGGGCTGTGCCCGGGGCCGTGAGTCAGCCCCCGCCCCCCCGGGGCCCCCCCGGTGACTCAGGGACACGGCGGCACCGGCGAGACGGGGACGGGACGGGGGGGCACCGGAAAGGGGGGGGACACCCTGGGGACACCGGCCGAGGGTGGGGGATGGGGGTGATCATCCCCAAAAATAGGGCTGGGGAAACACTGGGGACATCCAGGGGGGGGGATGGGGGTGACCCTCCCCAAAAATGGGGCTGGGGGACATTGGGGACATCCAGAGGGGTGACCCTGGGATGGGGGTGATCATCCCCAAAAATGGGGCTGGGGGACAATGGGGACATCCGAGGGGGGGGGATGGGGGGACAATGAGGGGGGGACAATGGGGGGACAGAGCAGGAGGGGAAATGGGGCCAGGAGTGGGACACAGGGATTTGGGGACACGGGGGCTGGGGACACAGCGGTTTGGGGACACGGGGGTGTGGGGACACGGGGGATTGGGGACACGGGGGTTTGGGGACACGGGGGTTGAGGACACAGGGATTTGGGGACACGGGGATTTGGGGACACGGGGATTTTGGGACACAGGGATTTGGGGACACGGGGATTTGGGGACACGGGGATTTTGGGACACGGGGATTTGGGGACACGGGGATTTTGGGACACGGGGGATTGGGGACACGGGGGTTTGGGGACACGGGGATTTGGGGACACGGGGGTTTGGGGACACGGCGGTTTGGGGACACGGGGTTTGGGGACACGGGGATTTGGGGACACGGGGGATTGGGGACACAGGGGTTTGGGGACACGGGGTTTGGGGACACGGGGTTTGGGGACACGGGGGTTTGGGGACACGGGGTTTAGGGACACGGGGGTTTGGGGACACGGGGGATTGGGGACACGGGGGTTTGGGGACACGGGGATTGGGGACACGGGGGTTTGGGGACACGGGGGTTTGGGGACACGGGGATGAGCACGAACGGGGACAGAGCCCGGCCATGTGCCTGCACGCGGTCACGGTGTCACCGCCCATGATCCCGGTGTCACCACACACAGTCGCGGTGTCACCACACGAGATCTTGGCGTCACCACGCGAAATTTTGGTGTCACCACACACAACCACGGGGCCACCACACGACATCCTGGTGTCACCACACGAGGTCTCGGTGCCACCACACACAATCTCGGTGTCCCCACACGCAATCTCAGTGTCACCCCCCCGCGGGCCCGGTGCCACCCCCGCGGTGCCCGGGCCAGGAAAGGTCCCGGCGCCAGCTCATTGTTCCCCCTCCGGCCACGGAAACGTCCCCATTGTCCCCACGGGCCACCGCGCCGGGCACGGCGACACGGCGGGCACGCACAGGGGGGGACACGCGGGGACACGCGGGGACACACCCGCTGGGTGTCCCTGAGGGGGTGTCCCTGAGGTGACCGCGGTGTCCCCAAGGTGTCACCTGGGTCCCCGGGCCGTTTGCGGCGGCGGCGCTGGAACGCGGCGGGCGCGGCCCCGACCCCGGCCCCTTTGCGCGCCCCCGCCCCCCCCTGCGCGCCCCCGCCCCTTTTGCACGCCCCCCACCCTTTTGTACGCCCCCCACACACTCTTGCACACGTGTGGGACCCGGGGCTGTCCCCTCGTGTCCCCTCGTGTCCCCTCGTGTCCCCCCCGCCTTTGCACACGCGTGCGGTGGGGGGGTGAGGATGGGGGAGGGGACACCTTCCCTTGTCCCCCCCACCCCCACCCCGCGCTCCTTTTGTCCCCACGTGTCCCCCCCCCGCAAGGAGGTGCCAGCGCCACCCCCGTCCCCGTGTCCCCGCCACCATGAGGGTCCTGTCCCCACGCGTGTCCCCCTGTGGGGGTCCTGTCGCCCCCCCCGTGGCCCCCCCCCCGGGGGTCCCGCCCCCGCCGTGGGAGCGGCTCCAGCCCCGGGCCCGTTTCCGCTCTTCCCTTCCAGGAAGCGGCTCCGGGATCCGGCCGCCCCCCCCCCCGTGTCCCCTGCGGTGTCCCCTTCCTCCCTGTCGCCGTGTCCTCGGCCCTGCCACCTCCTGTCGCCAGGCTCCTGTCCCCCCGCTCCGTGTCCTGCCGTGTCGTCCTGGTGTCCCCCAAGTGTCACCCGCGTACCCCTGTGTGTCCTCGTGGTTGTCCCACTCGTGTCCCCCCGTGGTGTGCGGTGTCCCCAAGTGTCCCCAAGTGTCGCCCGCGTACTGCCGTGTCCCCTGTGCTTGTCCTGCTCGTGTCCCTCCGTGATGTCCTGGTGTCCCCCAAATGTCCCTGTACCCCCAGTGTCCCCAAGTGTCACCCGCATCCTCTGTGCCTGGCCCACTCGTGTCCCCTCACGGTGTCCTGGTGTCCCTGGAATGTCCCCGTACCCCGGTGTCCCAGTGTCCCTGTCCCCCATGTCGCGGTGTCCCGAGGTGTCGCAGTGTCCCCCGGGTGTCCCCGCTGTCCCATCGCCCTCAGGGGTGTCCCGGTCCCTGAGTCCTGATGTCCCCTGGGTGTCCTTCAGGTGTCCCTGATGTCCCCAATGTCCCTGGGCTGTCCCGGGTGTCCCGGTGTCCCTCGAGTGTCCCTCGAGTGTCCCTCGAGTGTCCCGTTCCCTGATGTCCCTTTGTCCCCGGAGTGTCCCAGTGTTCCAACACTGTCCCGGTCTCCTCGGAGTGTCCCTGATGTCCCCTTGTCCCCTTGGTGTCCCGGTCCCCCCCGAGTGTCCCTGTTCTCGGCTGTCTCTCTGTCCCCAGCATGTCCCGGTGTCCTCGGGGTGTCCCGCTGTCCCCGGGGTGTCCGTGTCCCACACGTCCCGGTGACCCCGGGGTGTCCCTGTCCCCAGGATGTCCCGGTGTCTCCTGGATGTCCCGGTGACCCCGGGGTGTCCCTGTCCCCGCCGCCCCGTTGTCCCCAGGATGTCCTATTCCCGCCGGGTGTCCCTGTCCCCGGGGTGTCCCTGTCCCTGGTGTCCCCCAGTCCCCGGGCTGTCCCTCTGTCCCCGGGATGTCCCCCTGTCCCCCTGTCCCCCTGTCCGCGGGATGTCCCCCTATCCCCTGGGGTGTCCCTGTCCCCCAGTCCCCGGGCTGTCCCCGGGCTGTCCCTGTCCCTGGTGTCCCGCAGTCCCCGGGCTGTCCCCGGGCTGTCCCCGGGCTGTCCCCGGGCTGTCCCTGGCGTCCCCCAGTCCCCGGGCTGTCCCCGGGCTGTCCCTGTCCCTGGTGTCCCCCAGTCCCCGGGCTGTCCCCGGGCTGTCCCTGTCCCTGGTGTCCCCCAGTCCCCGGGCTGTCCCCGGGCTGTCCCTGTCCCTGGTGTCCCCCAGTCCCCGGGCTGTCCCTGGGCTGTCCCCGGGCTGTCCCGGGCTGTCCCGGGCTGTCCCCGCGGCCGGTGCCGGTGTCCGGCGGGGCTCTGGCTCCTCCCCGGTGAGTCACGGCGGGGGCGGGGCGGCCCCGGGCCCCCCCCGGGCACTTTCCGAAGGGACTCTGCAGCGGGAGCAGCCCCGAGCGCCATGGCCCCGCTCCCGGTGCCCCCGCGCCGCCGCCGGGCCCGGGCCCTGCTCCCGGTGCCGCTGCCGGTGCCGCTCCCGGTGCCGCTGCTGCTGCCGCTGCTGCTGCCGCCGGTGGCCGCCTTTAACCTGGAGGCGTCGCGGCCCGCGCTCTTCCGCGGGGCCCCCGGCTCCTTCTTCGGCTTCGCGCTGGATTTTTACCTGCCCGAGCCCCGCAGGTGAGAACCGGCACCGGGCCGCGAAAAGCGGCAACCGGGGAGAGGCAACTACCGGGAACCGAACACCGGGACGGGACGGGACGGGACGGGGCGGCGGCCACCGGGAGCGGGACGGGAACCGAGGGAGGGCGAGCGGGGCCGGGCAGGGGGCAGGGCCGGGGAACGGACACCGGCAGCGGGACGGCGGCGGGAGCGGCCCCGGTGGGACCGGGAGCGGCCCCGGTGGGACCGGGAATGGCCCCGGTGGGACCGGGAGCGGCCCCCGATGGGAGCGGGAATGGCCCCGGTGGACCGGGAGCGGCCCCGATGGGAGCGGGAATGGCCCCGGTGGGATCGGGAATGGCCCCGGTGGGAGCGGGAGCGGCCCCGATGGGAGCGGGAATGGCCCCGGTGGGATCGGGAATGGCCCCGGTGGGAGCGGGAATGGCCCCGGTGGGATCGGGAGCGGCCCCGGTAGAACCGGGAATGGCCCCGGTGGGATCGGGAATGGCCCCGGTGGGATCGGGAATGGCCCCGGTGGGACCGGGAGCGGCCCTGGAGCGGGGCGGGGCGAGGCACCGGGAGCGGGATAACGGGAACGGGACAGCGGGAACCGGCAATGGGCAGGGAACGGGGCCGGGAACGGGGAAACGGGAACCGAGAACCGGGAACCGGGGGAAAAGGGGGGGTCGGGGCCCGGGAACTGGGCAGGGACAAGCGGGAACCGGCACCGGGGCACCGGGGCGGGGAACGGGAACCGGCCCCGGGGGAGCGGGGGCGGGGAGCAGGAAGCGGGGCCGGGAACGGGAACCGGGAGGGTCCGGCCCCAGCCCCGGGTCCCCCCCCGGGTCCCCCCGGGTCCCCCCCCGGGTCCCCCCCGCACCGGCCCCGCCGGGGGTCCCGGGGCCCCGCTGCCCCCGGGCCGGAGCGTTTCCTGTAACCGGAGCCGGGAGCGGCCCCGGGGGGCTCGGGGGGGGGCTTCGGGGGGGGCCCAAACCGGGGAGGGGACCCAAATATCGGAGGGGGGGAGGGGGACACCCAAAAATGTGAGAGGGGGACTCAGGCACGGCCTGGCCGCCCCCCCCCCCCCCAAAACCCCACGAGTGACCTCACCGAGGAGCTCCCGGTCAGTGTCCCCACCCCGGGACCCCCCCAGCCGTGTCCCCTCACCCTGGGACCCCCCGGTCAGTGTCCCCACCCGGGGACCCCCCGGTCAGTGTCCCCACCCCGGGACCCCCCCAAGGCCGTGTCCCCTCACCCCGGGACCCCCCTGGTCAGTGTCCCCTCACCCCGGGGACCCCCCGGTCAGTGTCCCCACCCCGGGACCCCCCCCAAGGCCGTGTCCCCACCCCGGGACCCCCCGGTCAGTGTCCCCCCACCCTGGGGACCCCCCGGTCAGTGTCCCCTCACCCCGGGACCCCCCCAAGGCCGTGTCCCCCCACCCCGTGACACCCCCGGTCAGTGTCCCCACCCCAGGACACCCCCCAGCCGTGTCCCCTCACCCCGGGACACCCCCGGTCAGTGTCCCCTCACCCTGGGACCCCCCGGTCAGTGTCCCCACCCCGGGACACCCCCCGGTCAGTGTCCCCACCCCGGGGACCCCCCGGTCAGTGTCCCCACCCGGGACACCCCCCGGTCAGTGTCCCCACCCCGGGGACCCCCCGGTCAGTGTCCCCCCACCCCGGGACCCCCCGGTCAGTGTCCCCACCCTGGGGACCCCCCCAAGGCCGTGTCCCCCCACCCCGGGACCCCCCGGTCAGTGTCCCCTCACCCTGGGGACCCCCCGGTCAGTGTCCCCCCACCCCGTGACACCCGAGGCCGTGTCCCCTCCCCGGTGTCCCCCCCCCCCGGGGCCGGAAGGGGTCCCCGGGCTGAGTCAGAGGGACCCGGGGGACACCCTGGGGACATCCCCCGGGTGACAAGCGCGGTGTCCCCGTGGTGTCACCCCCCGTCTGACCCCCCCCTGTCGTGTCCCCCCTCAGTGTCAGCATCCTGGTGGGGGCCCCCAAGGCCAACACGAGCCAGCCCAATGTCACCCAGGGGGGCGCCGTGTTCCACTGCCCCTGGCCCCCCGGGGGCGGCTGCAGCGCCATCGACTTCGATCACATCGGTGAGGGGACACCGGGGACACCGGGGGGACACGGGGGGACACGGCAGGGGACAGGGACACGGTGGGGGAATGGGGACACCCAGTGGGATGGGGACATGACCTCACAGGGGGTGGGAACGAACACCCCTGGGCGTGGGGACAGGGACAGGGGTGGGGACAAACGCTCCCAGGCATGGGGACAGTGACACAAATGGGGACAGGACCCCCCAGGGCAGGGGGACAAACCTCTACAGGAACGGGGACATGATCGGGACAGGGGACAGGGCTGGGGACAGAGGCGGGGGACAGACCCACCCCCCCCTCACCATGAGGGGCCAGGGCTGGGGACACCCCCAGGGGACAAGGACACCCCCAGGGGCCAGGGACACCCCCAGGGGACAGGGACACAGCGGTGTCACCCCCAGGGGACAGGGACACCCCCAGGGGCCAGGGACACCCCAGGGGACAGGGACACCCCAAGGGGACAGTGACACCCCCAGGGGACAGGGACACCCCCAGGGGACAGGGACACCCCCAGGGGCCAGGGACACAGCGGTGTCACCCCCAGAGCAGCTCCGTGTCCCCTGTCCCCTGTCCCCATCCCCCCGCTGGCCTTGGCTCCCGTTAATGATCAACCCGGGGGGGTGCGGGGGGGTCCCGGGGGGTGGCCCTGGGGGTGGGGTGTCCCGGGGGTCCCATGGGTGTCCCGGGGGTCCCAGGGGTGTCCCGGGGGTCCCGAGGTGGTGGCCCTGGGGGTGGGGGGTCAGGGGTGCCCCGGGGGTCCCAGGGTTGTCCCGGAGGGTGGCCCTGGGGACAGGGTGTCCCGGGGGTCCCATGGGTGTTCCGGGGGTCCCAGGGGTGTCTCAGGGGTCCTGGGGGTCCCAGGGGGGTGGCCCTGGAGGCGGGGGGTCCCAGGGGTGTCCCAGGGCTCCTGGGGGTCCCGGGGTGGTGGCCCTGGGAGTGGAGGGTCCCGAGGGTCCCGGGGCGTGGCCCTGGGGGTGAGGGGTCCCGGAGGTCCCATGGGTGTCGGGGGGGTCCCGGGGGTCCCGGGGGGTGGCCCTGGGGCAGGGGGGTGTCCTGACCCCTGTCCCCCCCCCCAGGGACCCGCACCCACGACTTTGGGGGCAACAGCAGCGACGGCGCCGAGCCCGTGGAGTTCAAATCCCTGCAGTGGTTCGGGGCCACCGTGAGAGCCCACAACGGCTCCATCCTGGTGAGGGGACACCGAGGGGACACCGAGGGGACACTGGGGACATTGGGGACACTGGGGACACTGGGGACACTGTGAGAGCCCACAACGGCTCCATCCTGGTGAGGGGACACCGAGGGGACACCGAGGGGACACTGGGGACATTGGGGACACTGGGGACACTGGGGACACTGTGAGAGCCCACAACGGCTCCATCCTGGTGAGGGGACACCGAGGGGACATGGGGACACTGGGGACATTGGGGACACTGTGAGAGCCCACAACGGCTCCATCCTGGTGAGGGGACACGGGGACACTGAGGGGACATTGGGGACATGGGGACACTGGGGACACTGGGGACAGTGGGGACATTGGGGACATTGGGGACAGTGAGGGGACACCGTGAGAGCCCACAACGGCTCCATCCTGGTGAGGGGACACCGAGGGGACACCGAGGGGACACCGAGGGGACATGGGAACACTGAGGGGACACCGAGGGGACACTGGGGACACCGAGGGGACATGGGGACACTGGGGACATTGGGGGGACACTGAGGGGACACTGAGGGGACATGGGGACACTGAGGGAACCCTGTGTGGACACCGAGTGGCACTGGGGGACACTGGGTGGCACCGGGTGACACTGGGTGGCACTGGGGGACACTGGGTGGCACCGGGTGGCACTGTGGGGACACTGGGTGGCACCGGGTGACACTGAGGACCCCAGGGCTCCATGGGCCCCCCCGAGGTGCCGGAGCCCACCCGCCGCGCCCCTCCCCCAGGCCTGCGCCCCCCTGTACAGCTGGAGCCCCCCCAAGGAGGAGGGGGGGGCGCGGGAGCCGGTGGGCTCCTGCTTCCTCTCCATCGGGAACTTCTCCAAGTTCGTGGAGTACGCGCCCTGCCGCTCAGGTGGGACCCCGGGACCCTCCGGGACCATCTGGGACCACCTGGGACCCCCATGGAACCCCCCGGGACCCCCCGGGACCCCCCTGAAACCCCCTAGGACACCCTGGGACATCCTGGGACCACCTGGGACCCCCCAAAGCCCCCCCAGAGACCTCCCTAGGACCCCCCAAGACCCCCCCGGACACCCTTAGGACCCCCCGGGACCCCCCTGGGACCCCCCGGGACATCCTGTGACCCCCCCGGGACCACCCCGAGGACACCTGGGACCCCCA